>JAVKPL010002122.1:0-179664 GCA_032173675.1 Gastrolobium villosum
GGTTAGTTATACTGATGATTTTTCATGGCCTGTTTATATCTCGAGACCATAGCAGTGTGCTTCTCTGAGAAAATAAATTACAATTTATCCTGACCTCAGTAGTGACAAACTCAATCTGTATAATATAACAATATGAATTATGTGCTTAATGAGCTTGCTGTTCATTTGCTAGGTCAATTATGAATCATTGATTTGAATACCTTGATTTAGTGGACTAGCCTTCACACCATTTCAAACTGGACTTCTTATCTGTTACTTCTTGTGTAATCTTCTGTGTTACAGTGGTGAGCACCTAACAGTCCAACTTCCAGGAACACAAACTCGCAGCTTCTGCTATGTCTCTGACATGGTATATATTATGTGTTACACATTGTGGTTTGTGGTCTTGATTACATATGAGTGCTGATCTGACTGTTATATTAGGTTGATGGCCTTATACGACTTATGGAAGGGGAACACACTGGTCCTATCAACATTGGGAACCCAGGTTACATTACAACTGATGCACCGTTTGGAATGCAATATGCCTCCTTATGTATATTAGATTAGTAGTATTGTTATATTCTTGTTTCCATTTTATGCTTAAGCTCTGAATAGTGGAAAAAGAAACTCTTGGGATACCAATATATGGATCTGTTTTTCTAGAAGGATTGTAAATTATCAATATGCATTATTGCATTTAACTAAGGGCATGTTTGGTGCATAGTATTGTATAAGGCTTGATAGTATAAAACCTGATTATATAAAATCTGATTAAATTTTAATACTATCTAGCGTTTGGCATGATATTGTATAAGATAATATCCTCAAATATTTCAAAAATTAATATTAAAAAAAAAAGTTATTTTAATATATAAATATTGAAATGATATATTAGTTCTTGGAAATTGTACTTGTAAGCAATAGTAATACATCAATTCCTTATCAGGCCTAATCCACCACTCCTAGACCTGATTAAGTTATACATCATTTTGATGTATAAAGGGATCCTGCTGTATAAGCTTGTACTATACGATGGTCACATCAAACAATTGAAAATGTCATAACGTATAGTATAAGTTTATACTATCAGGTATCTTTCAAAAAAAAAAAAAAAAAAACTTATACCATCAGGCCTTATATATTACACCAAACAAGCCCTAAGTACATAGGACTTCTTCTTTGTCATTTAATAATGGAGATTTTGGTGAAATATTTTTAGTTAATGCTTTATGGGATGGTTTTGCAGCTTATTAATCCAGCTGTGGAGATAAAGATGGTGGAGAACACTCCAGATGATCCTAGGCAAAGAAAACCAGACATAACAAATGCAAAGGAATTGTTGGGCTGGGAACCTAAGGTCAAGTTGCGCGATGGTCTTCCTCTTATGGAAGAGGATTTCCGTCTAAGGCTTGGGGTTCCCAAAAAGAACTAACTAACTCAACTTGGTTTTGCTACTTCATTTCATTTCATAATGGATATTTGGGTAATAGTTGGGATGAGTTTGTCAGTATTAGATATTTCAAATTGAGCATTATGGTGAGAAAGGTTGGGGGTTGCTTCAAATCTATTGCGTTGTTTTTTTTTCCCTCTCCCCCTTTTCCCTTTTATATTTCTTTTTATGTTATTCTTGGCCATGTAATGGCAGAGAGCAAAGGAACAAAAACTTAATAGGACCAAGAAGACTTTTTCTGTAATTGATACAATATATCATATATGATTGCTTGCCCGTCCAAATTTTCCTCTTGGAAATGTATTGAGTCGAATTTTCTTATAAAAGTAGCGCCTTTAAAATCTCTTTTAACTTTCTTTATAAAACGTACGTCATGTTAGTAAGAAACGGAGGGAACATTGAGTTTAAATTTACAAATTAAAATTGGTAGGTTCGGTTTTAGACCTGGGGAAGTTATGCATTTCTTACAGAACTGAAGGTAAAAATGTATAGCAGTTTGCTGTGACGTGAATATGACTCTTTATGAGATATGTTCCATAGAAAATGTGGTTCTTAGTTGAGCTTTTTTCTCGTGTATATGAGCGTGCTGAAAGACGTTTGCTGAAAATTCTATAAAATTTGAACGCAGAATGTAACCTCTTAAGGAATTTTGTGCGCTAAATCATAAGTTGAGTTTTTTTTGTTCTTTTGAGATTTTTTTCATTTATTCATTGATGATTTGGGTAACAAAACTCCACAAATTTTTAACATAGTTAGGGACTTGAATTTTAAATTACGGATTAAGGTAGAACAACTTTGTATCAATTGAAGGGAGTGAATTTTCTCATGTGTTAGTTAACATGACATGTCATGTGGGGAATTTTAATCATATAAGGGTAAATCAATAATAATGATTTTATAACTACCTATTTTAATATGTTTTCCCTATTTTGCCTTATCATCATTGATTCACCCTTGTATAATTACGATTCTCTCATCTTAACTAACACATCATGAGACGATATGTTGTAAGATGATTCTTTATTCCATTACATGTTGACTCTCTTTTTTCATTTTTTTGTTGTCGTTTAAGAACTCTCACGTTCAATAACAACTACTCCTAATATTTTGTCTTCCTTTAGTTATTTTCTCCTAATATTTTATCAAATTTAGTCCGTTTATAATAGATCTTGATTTCTTTATTAGATTATAATTCAAGTCTTGCAGTTTTAATATTTAAATTTGGGATAGGTTATTCTACCTACTTTCTCTCCTTGCCTACCTCGTTCATCACCGTTGGATTACAATCTAATCCAACGGTCCATAATTGTGAAATAAAATAACATTTTTTCCCTTTTCGCTCTCCTCACTTCCTCTCACACCCTTTCTCTCTCTTCCCCTACAATCCGGACACATCCTTCTGATATCTCGATACCTATTTTAATTTTTTTTTTTAACTACGAACACGATTCACAATGAATATCTATACCTATTATCGAACTCTTTGTTGTTGTCCTTGTCGCATTTATCGTGGAATGGAGGTAGTGGCAGTTCTTTCCTATAAAAAACTCTTTGTTATTGTCCTTCTTACCTATACCTATTATCGAACTCTTTGTTATTGTCCTTCCGATGATTAGGTATTAAAAACCATTCAGTGGTATTAAAAATTATCAGGTATTAAAAACCAAGCTAATTTATATTTGCAGAAACCTTCCATGCTTGTACCCCTTTTCCTATAAAATTAATCGAACAAAAAAACTTTGTTGATTGTTCGATTGTATGGAATCGAATACAATAATTAGAATGTAAGAATTCTTTCTCTCTTACTTTATTTTAGAGATAAAGGAAAAAAAAATAGGTATAAGGTTGAGGAAGAGAGAAAGAGGAGGAGAGAGAAAGGGTGAGAGGAAGTGAAGAGAGAGAAAGGGAAATAAAGAATTATTTTATTTCGTAATTATATACCGTTGGATTAGATTGTAATCCAACGGTGATAAAAGATATAGGCAAAAGGTAGACAATAAGGGAGGGAGTAGGTAGAATAACCTATCACAAAAAGGAATTGGACAATTTGGCTCTAAGCTGGCTAGCAATGCAAGTTACGCCTAAATCTTTTTAGCTTAGGTTCATTTTTTCACTTAAAAAACACATTAAATTCTATCGGCAATCATGACCATCATTCAACTTCGCATGGAATGGAAAATCTGATAGAAAGAAAATATACCAGGCAAATAAGTTAACATTAAATTTCATCTTCAAAATTAAAGAGACAAATTAATTAAGATTAAACGTTATCTTTTAAAATTGAGAAATTAATGATATTGTTCAGTAAGACTAATATAGTTTGTGTCGTTCATGAAAAAAAAAATCCGTTATTAAGAATTTACTCGACGCACATATCAAAATCAAACAATAACAAATTATAATTACTTGTACACATAATTTTTACCGAGAGAAATTAAACATGGAAACATAGTATCGAGCACCCAATTGGCATAGCGACGGTTTGGCTAGCTTCCAAAACAAACCTCTTTCACTAAAGTGTGAAAGGTTTGATACTTGAGTCGCTCATTTGGGAAGGGTTAAATACACTTAACAACACCAGTTTCAGAGTGATTGCACATTTTGTCATCATTTTATGTTAAAAAAATAAAATAGTATTGAGTATAGAAGTGAATCTTTTTATATTAAAATTTATAATTCTCATTTAACATGAAAATTTGAATTTTTTTACATATCTTTCGATTTCGTGTTAACATGGGTCCTACACATAATTTTTTCTAACATATGGGTCTCACATGCTTTTTATCTCTACAACATGAGAATTCAATTCTCATGTTAAATGAGAAATATAAAACCCATAATCTAATGGCTTTATATCTCTCTTTTCACATAAGATACATCAATTTTCCAAGAGAGACAACACACAATGGGGCCTATTTTTTTTTCAAAAAAATAAAAAAAAGACATGAAATTCGAGCTCTCAGTAGCATCATCTAACAACAGGAGAAATACATTTCCCGTAATCAAATCATATAAAAATATTGTGTCTAATTTTCTCTTCAGATACTTTAAATAAAGGGTTTTATTAATGTTATGTTACATAACATAAATGTAGTTTCCTACCCACACAATAAAGGAGAGAGAAAGAAAAAATATATTGACTCTATCTCTTTATTGTGTGTAAGAAAATAGTGTTATATTACGTAATATAACACTAATAAAATCCTAAGTCTAATTATAAAAATATAAACACAAAAATATAAGAGCATCAATTACATTTGAATGTTGAGTTAAAGACAAGGGAGTGGGGAAGACAACCTAAGTCAATTGCAAGTGGTACCTTCCGATGTCAAATGTTGTCTAATTCTAGAAAACGTGGGTCCATGTACCTCTTCTCACTCCTCAGCATACGTGGCATCCAACGAAATTGGGAACCTTGCAATGACAGAACTACTCGATTCTCATGCACTCCAGCATATTCGGTTTCGTCTCTCACTCTTCAACAAGTTGAGCAACTTTTCCCATACATCAATCACTAGAGAGAGAGAGAGAGACATGTTATTCAAAATTGAATTGCACTTCTATTTGGACACGATCTTTCCTATATTTGTTTAACCTTCCTTACATGATTCAGCCCCTTGATATCATTAGTATCATACTCATACAATTGTTTTGTTCAGTTAGGTAAATAAATCGTATTTCCTAATAGTCATATACACAAAATTCAATGTGGGGTTTCGTTGGTTGGGTTTTTCTTTTCTGCATGTTTACTTCAGAATAAGTTTGGTGTGATTTCCATTACTGTGTTCGTTGCCTGGGAGCTTTCATTATGCCCTTCAACTTTCCGTGACTTTCAAGGCTTCCAAAATGATTTTTTTTTTTTTTTGGGTGGGGTTAATTTTTATCTATTATATACTTCTAAAGTTTTAATGTTTTTTTTTCTCCTTTCTGAATTTAGCGTTTGGTGGAAGGATTTTCAAAATTTCGCTCTTATTTATCTATATAAATGGGTCTATGATTATTGAGTGCTTTGATCAGAAGAGTGGTTAGGGTTTTGGGAAGCTTGAGATCAGGTTCACTAGCTGCTCTTTCCCTTTTTTTTAGCTGGGATGTCTGTCTTTCCCACCACCCTTGGGCTCAAATTGACCCTTTTCTTAACAGATATGAAGCCAGATGATTTGGTTTATGAATTTGTTTTGATAATCCCTCTAGTTCTGATGTGTAGTCGTAATTCAGAAGTTTATACTTCTCTTTTTTCTTTTTTTCTTTTGGTAAATGTTTATCCAAATTACAATTTTTAGGATTTTGAGATTTTTTTTTAAAAAAAATTGGATTTCAGGTAGATTTTGGAAGTTGTAATGTTATAAATTGATGGCTCACATGTAGAAGAAAACTCCAAAATTTCATTTCTTTTTCCTTCCCCAGTATTCTCCCAAAAATCTTCCCTTCTCCAATCTCTCCCTGAATTCTTGCTACAGACTGACACCCAGAATTTGTACAGGAATTGAATTTTGGAGGTCCATACAATGGCAATGAATTCTTCCAATGGACATCACCAAGCAACAACAAAGCAGCCTCCTTTGCCGTCTCCATTGCGTTTTTCCAAATTCTTTCAGGTCTACCATTGCATATCTTTATTTTGACTCCTCTGACACATAACATTGCTTGCTTTTCATGTTCGTTCAATTATTTAGTATTTCATGGGACACAATCAGCGGTAGAAACTTAAAAGAGAATTGAAAATGCTGACAAATGTGGATTGATTTACTTGTATACTATAATTTGACCACAAATAGGATAATATCTTTGGTGCATCAGATGTACCGAACTCAGTACATTTTTTTTCCAAATTTGAAAAATATTTCACCACTTTTGAATTTTTTGTTTCCCGCCACATTACAAATTTTATCAAATTTGGAAAAAAGATGTACCGCACTCGGTACATCTTTCTTCCAAATTTAGAAAACATTTCACCACTTTTAAATTTTTTGTTTCCCGCCACATTACAAATTTTAACAAATTTGAAAAAAAAATGTACCGAGTTCGACGTATCTTAAGTCTGACCTGGCTTGCTCTACTTTCTAAATAAGGTAGTTTTAGGCTTTTGGAAAAACTCATTTAAGAGGTAGGATAGGCCCATTTTAAAAAGCCTAGTCTAAAAACCTGCAGGCTAACCTTTTATTTTTTTTAATATTTTATGACTTAAAGACATATTCTGATATCATGGTTGTAACACTAATTTTCAAAGTAATAGGATTGATGTTATTTTAACAAATAATAAATATTTATTTAAAATTTAAAATATAATATTAAATTAGTAAAGAAAGTGCAAATTATATGTATATATACATATATGAAATTTTCATGTGACTTTTATGAACATTATTTCATGTGTTGTTAATGAAAATATTATTTCATGTGATTTTTGTGAATAAGAAATTTTATCTTTTATATTTCAGTTTGGTTTGGGTCTATAAACTTTAGTTTACAACTTGGCAGGCCTTACAAGTTACAAGCCGTGTTAGGGTTTTTAGTTTTTTATAATAGGTTAATAGGTTAATAGGGTAATAGGACAATATAAACTCTGAATACAGATCTGTTAAACTGTAAAAGGTTTTTCAGTTTTTCTATTATTTTGCATAGCTCTACCTCTGGTTCTGAGTTATTTGTATGAGAACATATGTGTATCATACATGCATTGATAAAAAATTGTCAGGTGTTTGTAAATAACTAAATATGGCCTTTCATCAGAATCACATATTTTACATAAACATTTTTTTTCTTGTCTTGATGCCTTGTTATATCAATATTTGTTTCATTCTTGATAATAGTCCAACATGAGAATCTTGGTCACTGGAGGAGCTGGATTCATTGGGTCTCATCTTGTTGATAGATTGATGGAAAATGAAAAAAATGAGGTCAGCTTGTTATCTTTTTGCATAAAATGTGATATTTCTCATTTTCATTCATGTTTTAACTGATTATGTACAGATGACATAACTTGCAACCATCCTATATGTGATAAAATAAGATACAGCTTGTAGATCAAATTTTGATTTCATAAAGTTCTGTTACAATGTCCCTCTATTTAATCAGGTCATTGTTGCTGATAACTACTTCACTGGATCCAAGGACAATCTCAAAAAATGGATTGGTCATCCAAGATTTGAGCTTATCCGTCATGGTATATTGTCATCTTTGTTTACTATAAACTATCCATGGCATTAAAATTGTTGCACATAAGGTTTTTGCTTGTTGGGCTGTATATATTTGAAATTTTAAATCTAGTTTGTAAAATGATTTCTGCTAACTTAAGGATACCAAAGACCATGCAATCAGCATAAGCTTCACAGTTATACACCACAAATTAAAGAAAATGCCATTTCAATTCAACTGTTTCCTATCAACCAAGATTTGATAAGCCATCTGATTCTGTTATCGGGAAACACTAATGATGATACTGTATTTTGTAGTTAGTATACTTTGTTCAGCATTTCCTTTAAATCTGTTTGTAAACCAGTGATGCTGATGCTCATTATCACTTTGATCCCTTCGTAGATGTCACGGAGCCTTTGTTGATTGAGGTTGATCAGATCTACCATCTTGCTTGCCCTGCTTCTCCTATTTTCTACAAATATAATCCAGTAAAGGTATAGTTTTGAGAGTCTTCTTCTGTCTTTCTAATCATTTGTTGTGTACTCGCCTGTCATACTTTTTTCATGTCAAATGTTGAAGAATTTACTTTCTAGGTTATGGTTGCTTTTACAAAAGGGCCGACGCAGTTCAATACCCACTCGTGAGTGTCTGGGGAAGGACATACGAGTCAAGCCTTACCCCCACTTTTGCGGAGAGGCCGAGTCGAAGTCGGGACCTTGAAAGTAGCTTCATTCCCCTTAAAGTATTCCGCTTTTACAAAAAAAAAAAAAAAAAAAAGTATATTGAGCCCCCTCTTTTCTTTATCCTTCCCCTTAAAGTAGCTTTATTCTGATACATAATGTTACATTCTGCCTGTATTTATGTCTACCTCCTGTCATGCATCATTGGTTGAAAGTTCTGTCTGTTTACCTGACCTTGAAAGGCTATCTGATTTGTAATGGAATAATGACTTCACAGACAATAAAGACAAATGTGATTGGCACACTAAACATGCTTGGGCTAGCCAAGCGAGTAGGAGCAAGGTTGGGATATTTTTTTTTAAATGATAATAATAATCTCAACTGCTGCCATCAGTTGGTCTTAATTAGTTCAAATTTTATTGACAGGATTTTGCTTACATCAACTTCAGAGGTATATGGGGATCCTCTTGTGCATCCCCAACCTGAAAGCTATTGGGGCAATGTTAATCCTATTGGTAAGTGCATCCCACCCTGTGGCTTTTCTTTTTTCTTTTTCTTTTGCGATATAAGCATTTGCTCCTAGATGCAATGTTAACCTTCTTGAGGCGAAGAATTCCTTTTACAAATATTCATGAAAATGTAGTCTGAGGACTTAAAAATATATGATAATAACAGGAGTTCGTAGTTGCTATGATGAGGGGAAACGTGTGGCTGAGACTTTAATGTTTGATTATCATAGGCAGCATGGGCTTGGTAAATTCCTGTCTTTTTTTCCTTATAATTGTTGCTCGTTTAGTTTAAGGTATATCTGGATTGCCTCCACCCCACACTGGCTAGTCGGATATAACCGGGAATGAATTTTTTTTTTTAACTTCTTGAGGTGTTTATACCCTTTCAATATAGAAATACGCATTGCAAGAATCTTTAACACATATGGACCGCGCATGAATATTGATGATGGGCGAGTTGTTAGCAACTTCATTGCTCAAGCACTTCGGTAATTACCTGATCAATTATTGATTTAACTATTTTAATACTTTGATTTTTATGACTATAATCATTTTAACCCTTCATTTCTCACTTTATCTTTGGTTCATTGTAGTGGTGAACCCTTGACAGTCCAATCTCCAGGAACACAAACTCGAAGTTTCTGCTATGTCTCTGACCTGGTTTGTATCCCATAATCCCTTTGTTTCCTTGAATTACTACCCATAATGTGATTATGATTATGATTATGATTATTTGTGAGATGTCTTAGGTTGATGGCCTTATCCGTCTCATGGAAGGACCAAACACCGGGCCAATCAACCTTGGAAACCCAGGTTAGATTCCTATTACACGGCCTGTATTTGAGTATCATTACTTTTTTAGTTGCTAAAGTATCTTTACTTTCTTTGCCCTCAGTTACTTATTTGAGTATCTTTACATTTTCAGGTGAATTTACAATGATTGAACTTGCTGAGACAGTGAAAGAGGTCAGTTTTAAGATTTTTATATTTTATTTTTTTAACTTTTTCAGTAGCATTCACCTTCACACACAGCTTTCATTTTAAGTTTAAGCTATAAGTAGTGAAATGTGATTTGGAATTCTTGGTTACCAATTCATTGAGCTATTTTTCTGGAAGTCTGCAGCATGAGAATGGAAATATTAGCGAGTAGTTTATGGGTTTAGTGTGTGTCGTTCAAAAGGACACAAGTTGTGTCCTTTTAGTGACTTACACAGAGTATGACTGGTCATTACTCTGTGTAATTCTGAAAAGTTGCTTTTTTCACTTTACACGTCAACGATATAATTGAGGAGAGAAAAAAAATAAGCAACTTTTCATATTTACACAAAGTATGACCAGTCATACTTTGTCTAAATCATCTAAAAGGACACAACTTGTGTCCTTTTAAATGATAGTCTTTTTTTCCCATAGTTTATAGTTAATGCTATGTGTGTGGTTTGCAGCTTATTAATCCAAATGTGGAGATAAAGATGGTGGAGAACACTCCAGATGATCCTAGGCAAAGAAAACCAGACATAACAAAAGCAAAGGAATTGTTGAGCTGGGAACCTAAGGTCAAGTTGAAGGACGGTCTTCCTCTTATGGAAGAGGATTTCCGTCTGAGGCTTGGAGTTGACAAAAACAGTTCATAAATGGGATGAGTCTGTGTGTTTTCAAATTTTTCATTCTTCATAGTTATGTATACTGAGGAAGTGAAATCTGGCTTCTGGAAGTTATCACATTGTTAAATATCTTGCTCTTTGTTTGGCAAAAGACTATATAGCATGTAACTCCAAATTTTCGCCGGTGGAAATGGTGATTGAAATGAAATTTCTTTCCTGTTTTGTGGTTATCTTTTCAACTTTATTTATTCAAGTGTCTTTAGGATCTGAGTTCCTTCTGAACACGCTCGCTCCCTAAAACTAGTTTCACAACCGAGCTTGTGGTATTCCAACATAAATAATTGTTAATGGCAGAGTCTAGGGTCATGCCATTTGCTCTTGTGCTAAGGCCTACAAAGAAGTTAATTATGTGAAACTTAGGGGGCTGATTCACAACATCGGAGTAGAATTTCATTTTGAATTGAATAATTAATTGATGAGTTTAATGTTTCTATGTTGTAATAGATAAAATTATCTCATGTATACATATAAATATGTTAGATTCATGTTTTTTCTTTTTCTCTATCCTTCTAACCTAACGTAATTTTATGCATGTATAAGAGATAATTTTATCACTTATAATATGAGAAATTATAAACCCTTAATTCATTAGAGAACAATTTCGTTTGTAATAAAATTCTTTTCAGAACTTTATTATATTACCTTGTCCGCAGCTAATCTTAAGTTAGTTTTAATAATTATTTTCCTCTGTCTTAAGGGTTACGAGAACAGCATGAAAAATCATAGGAAACTTAATGAGAAAAATTTCTGGGTAAATTGGTCGCTTGATGGCAAGTTATCACTTTGTACAATGCCCAAAGAATCTGAATATTCTCACTTGCAACTAGATCGAGGTTCAATACAGTGTAACTGTAAATGCACGTCGAAGTTTGATAAAAGACAAGTTATCATACTTATAAACCAGCCAATAACTAATTTATAAATTGATTAATTTCTAATCACACTACAAAGTGAATTAAATATTTGGCCCTTAACAAATAACAACTTCCGATTATATTTCTTTTAATAATTTTTTCCTCTATTCAAAACCAAAGGGCACTAGGACTCTAGGAGGATGCTGCTGGAGGAAAATAGACCCTGCCAGAATTTATTTTGGTGACATCATTCCAACATCAACATGAAAGGCAAATTTAGTACCATAGGTTGAACACAGATTGAGGAACTTGTTAGATTAACTAAGAAATTAATATTTTTAATATTATAGTAGATAATTTTATTTCTCATACTCATATTAAAGTGTATAGAATCCATATAGAAAAAAAAATAGGTATGAAACTATGGCCATATTAAAACTATCATTTATAATATAAAAAATACTAATCTTATTGAGTAATAGTCTAATATGAAACTATGGCCTTAAAAATATATATATATATATATATATATATAATTATTTTCTCATGTTACGTGAGAATTCAATTCTACTCAACTAGTGGTGTGCCCCATATTTATTAAGAAAATTTTTACACACAAATCAAAGGATCACTAACATGAGAGTTAAATTCTGATGCATGAGAAAATGTTTAAAAAAAAAAAAAACCATAACAACTAACCAATAGGTAACCGCCAATATCCCGCCACGTCTCATTAATGTGCCTTCTCGATTGCTGACGTGGACCTCTACAATCACCACAACTTACAACTATTGATAATCTTGGCAGTGTTTTAGTTTCTGTTGATAGATTTCCTTTTTCAATAACCGCATGGTCTTACCTTAACTTACACAAACCAGTGTTCTTCTCTTTTTCTTTTTTTGGTGAAAACTCTCATACCAAACCTTAACCTACACACAAACCAGTGTTCTTCTCTTCTTCTTTTTTTGGGGAAAACTCTCATACCAAACCTTAACCTACACAAACCAGTATCCTCCTTTTGACCTGGGCGTGTGCTAACTGTGCACTGTCCCATGATGGGAATGCCTTCTAGGATGGGAGTTCCCGACGGCCAAGACGACGTCGTTCAAATTCAGCAAGGAAAAAAGCCCGGCGAGCCTTTCATTATCACTGTTAATTGCCCCGACAAGGCCGGTCTCGCTTGCGATATCTGCAGAATCATTCTCGATTTTGGTCTCTGTATTACCAAAGGAGGTATCATTCTTAACACTTTTTCAACTTCCTTTCCCTTTTTAATTCCACTGGATTCTTTGTTAGAGATCCTCTTCAGTTTTAGATTGGTTATTGTTTACTCCATGACATTACAATTAACAAAAAAATAAAAATATTGCTAAAATACTTTAAATACAACATGTTGCTTCATCTTCTCATCAATTCAAAATTGTTTGTTAAACAGAACGGGAATCTTCTACAACGAGTTTTAGACAAATATTTCTGTTTTTTGCCGTATAAAATCTGTCACTCACCGTGAGTGGTCCCATTGTGAAAAGATGAGAGAAAAAATTTATAGTATCCATTTATAGTATAGCACATAAATATTTCATGCTATAAAAAGCAGAAATATTAAACTTACGGGGCTAACCTAATCACCCTTGCTTTTCGTCAATTTGATGGTTATAATTTATTAAGAATTAATAATTAATTAATAAATACGAGCTAATAAATCCAATAAATTATAACCATTACATTGACGAAAATTACGGTAATTAAGTTGGTGGTAAAGGTTATAAATTTTTTTTTTTTTTTGTGATAAGTATATCTTTCCATGCGATAAAAAAAAGAAGAAATATTAAACTTATTTATAACTTGTATAATACAACCTATTTTAAAAAGATTGAATGTTTCTACTTTTAGTCATTCATTTAT
This sequence comes from Gastrolobium villosum, assembly GCA_032173675.1. Taxonomy (NCBI): domain Eukaryota; kingdom Viridiplantae; phylum Streptophyta; class Magnoliopsida; order Fabales; family Fabaceae; genus Gastrolobium; species Gastrolobium villosum. Next base: position 13,177 of record JAVKPL010002122.1, read on the forward strand.
TTTTATGCGAGCATGGCAAAAAATATTTTCTGCATCAATAACAAAACATTTTCCCCATTTTTAAACTATGAAAATATACATATTTTAGTTAAGTCAATGGTGTCCGACGTCCTCCTTTGATGATAATATATTTTATACTATAGTTTATCAAATTTAAACTCAAAGGTCGGTGCCTTATATATGTTTTTGGCTTTTATTTTAGGGAAAAATGTGTGTGCAGCAGAAAAGTTATCTGCATTTATTTTCAAAACGACGTGGTATTGAAATCTTAAAAAATTATAAATATAAAAACTATTATAATGTTGTGTGAAATAAATTAAAATTACAAAAATGATGAATGCAAACCCCTGGTATTATATATGCAAATGACTTTATTTAAAAAGCGAAATATTATTGGCTTATATTCCATGCCTAGTTGGCTCTTAGACTATATTTCTCACTTCTGAATATATCTTGTAGACATTTCAACGGATGGTGTATGGTGCTACATTGTATTGTGGGTTAGTCCACACAATGTATTGCTTTCTATGACTATGAGTTCATTTTATCTGAAAGACCGCCTTCAGGCAATTTGCCCACCATGTTCTGCCTCATTTTATCTCATCCAGCAACCTTCGAAATCTTCTCCTGTCTATCTATTGAAGTTCTGTTGCCTTGATCGAAAGGGATTATTACACGGTAACCGAAATGCTCTTCATTTGAAATGATCTTCCATATGTTTTGCTTGCATCTGTGGTTGTGTTGCTTATGCTGTTATTCATACTGTTTTAGATGTAACAGAAGTCTTCTGCCAGCTTGAACTTACAATTCAGAAGGTGAAAGTGACCACCACACCAGATGGCAGAGTCTTGGACCTCTTTTTCATTACAGATAACATGTGAGTGACGTGTTTTGATTCATAAAATATACAATGTGAATATTTTATAAATGCCATGGTGGAATTTTCTGATAATGCTGATGGAATCTCCACTTCTTTTGTTAATTGAGTAGTATGATTATGAATTGATGTTTGGTTCATATGTTTCAAGATTTTGTTCTCTCGAGTGCCAAGTAACTCACATGCAATTTAGTTTTAGTTTGTTACGTGACTTTATGTTGACTTCCCTAATATTTTATCATACGTGATGGGTATGAGAAAAAAAGGAAAATACACTTTGTAAAACTAAATGAGATAAATAAGAGTCCACCACAATTGAGATTAAAGGTTAAGCCACCCTCCCATCTGATAAAGAACCCACTTATCTCACCACTAACCCAAGGTTAGATAAAGATAAAAAGATTCAAGACAAGTTTGAGAACTTGCAACACACTTTTTCATTTATCAAATCTGTCCTCTGCATTACAAATTATCTCTTATTTATAGAATAACTAAAAGCATGAGAATAGAAAGAGACAAATAACTCCCAAGAGTTGTGTTGCTTAGGAAATAGAAATAACAATAACTCAACTCAACTCCCAAGAGTTAATAACAACTAAAAAAATCTCGTTATTGCACTTTAAATGCTAAAACTCTTGATCTTCCTTCATAGTTGACCCATTAAGGCAGCCAATTAATCATAATTTGACCCAAAATAACTTCCGAACCCAATTGAAACTGTGCCTTGAAATCAGAACACGAATTTGCATATCCTGGACTTAACATTTTAGCTTCTCTAATCAAATGTAACATTCTTACTTTTGTATCATATTAGCTCTATGCATTTACCTCTAGGCCATTAGCCTTTTGCCCTAACTTCTCTTCCTTTCCCAATATAGCCTTGCCTATATATATATTGTTATCCACCACTTGTTGTCATGATGATAAAAGCTGATCTTTTTGGCCTAACCAGTGGATTTCTACAGCCTAGGATATAGGTGAGTAAACCCTCCGACACATTAATGTCTTATCCTCCTGTTTCTATAATGCTGGTTTCCCTTACCAATCGAGGGGGCAAGGGTTGAAAATGGAAGGGAGAGAGAGCAAAAAAAGAAAGAAGAAAAGTATTGTATCTACCATATTTCCTTTCTCTTTATTGACGCCAGTGTTGCTGTTGTTGTTGGAAATTATCTTTGTGATAAATCCTAAAACTCTTAAACAAGTAATTGCAGAGAGGCAGTGTAGGGGACCCAACTTCATGTTATTTGGTTGATCTAATTTATTAGCAATATTTTGGTTCTGTCAAATATTAATGCAGCTCATCAACTGCAAAATTTATTTAAGTGAATACTGCTGCTTATAAGTAATCAGCACTTGCTTCAATTTTCTTCTAGGGAACTTCTACACACAAGACAGCGACAAGATGAGACATGTGAAAGATTGCGTGCTGTTCTGCAAGACTCATGTATCAGCTGTGAACTTCAATTAGCAGGTCCAGAGTATGAATATAATCAGGGTATCTCTTCTCTGTCTCCTGTTTTAGCCGAGGAGCTATTTGGATGTGAGTTGTCGGATAATGAAGTTCGTTCTCAAGCTCTTAGCCCAGATATGACAAAGTTGAAGAAAACTAATGTAGCACTGGACAATTCCTTAAGCCCAGCTCATACACTGCTTCAAATACGATGTGCTGATCACAAGGGACTTCTTTATGACATTATGAGAACTTTGAAAGATATGAATATGAAGGTGTAGTTTTTCTTTCTTTCTTTACTGAAAGGTCATGGGTTCGAATCCAGGAAACAGCCTCTTTACAATTATGCAAGGGTTCCACCCCACACTCGCTAGTCGGGTTTAACGGGGAGTGGTTTTTTTTTTATTTGTAACACAGTATCCTTGATAGCTTCTCATTTTCCTTCAAGTTCAATGTCCTTGCAGGATATAACATATTCATTTGGTCAAGTTTTGATAGATTGCAGCTGGCAACATGGGGCACAATGTGTCATTTCTGTTAGTAGCAATTTGATTGAGTGAAAAAAACCCATGTTGCTCATTCAATTGGACAATCAATATCATGTTCCTTTTTTAACCACATTCCAAAACAATTTAATAATAGTTTCACTTTTCTGGCAGAAGGAAGTAACTGAATAAAGCTGGCTGAAATTACTAGAACTGTTGATTCTGCAATCTTGTTTTTGTGCAAGAAAAACCCCAATTATGCCATCTGATTTTGAAAATCCATGGGTTGTTGCCTTACTTAGCAGTTTTGTGTGCATATGGGCTTTTCAGTTGCTTTTAGGAGCCATCATTTTGTTTAGTAACTGCGTAGTCATTGCCTAATTGGAGTCTTTTCAGTTCCAATTCACAGTGTAATTAGATGCTGCAAACTTCTGAAGTATCTGTCATGTATCACCAACCATTCATTTTCTCGTGGATCAGATTTATTTGCATGAAAATTTGTTGAAATGAGATAATATTTGTTGAGTTGTACAATTGTTGGAATTTTAATCATTGATTACATAATTACATAATCATAGGAGATTTGTATTAAATAGATTAATTTTTTTATTTGCAGTTGATTGACATAATCATAGGAGATTTGTATTAAATAGAAATAGTAACAGATTATCTCATTTCCTTATTCATAACAGCTAATTTGTAATGGACCTAGAGTCCTTATTTATGTATATAATTACCCAGAGGAAGAATAAACACGCAGAAATATTCATACTATGGCACCATTCTTTTGACAAAATTGAAATTGTGTTAAATTTATTCGCCTTGGCAACTCTAGCATTGTAGCAGTCTGCTGACACTCTCAAAATTTTCTTCTCAGATTTTATATGGCCGATTTTCACCAAATGCTATGGGATATCGAGATTTAGACATATTTATTCAGCAGAAAGATGGGAAAAAGATTTTGGATCCTGAGAAGCAGAGTGCACTGTGTTCTCGTTTGAAACTGGAAATGCTTCATCCATTGCGAGTTATCATTGCAAACCGAGGACCAGATACTGAACTATTGGTAGCTAATCCAGTTGAGCTATCTGGAAAGGGAAGACCACGAGTTTTTTACGATGTCACATTTGCTCTCAAAACACTTGGAATTTGTGTTTTCTCGGTAAGAAAATTCAGAAATTTGATAGAAAATCTATAATATCTTCGTTGCTACAAAAATATAACTGCATTTCAATATAGGCATTGATTATATTATCAGGCCGCTGCATAGTTTTGTTTGTGTAGCTTAGTTACTTCTATTTATACAGTTCCTTCACCTCGTCATAATAAATGTGAGTTGGTGTACTTATGTCATTAATTATGTCTGTTGATTTTTTTGGGGCCAAGTTTTCTATTCCTTTTCATGCAAGTGAGCATGGAGGGCTGTCATTAATTATGTCTGTTGATTTTTTTTATTTTTTTTATTTTTGATAACAATGTCTGTTGATTTTTAGATAATAGTTTTATAAACAAATCAAATTCTGATAATTTGATTCCCTTTGTGTGTTAGGCTGAAGTAGGAAGACATTCAGCATCAGAGCGTCAATGGGAGGTCTACAGATTACTTTTGGATGAGAACTGTGAATTTCAATTAACAAGTGTTGTTGCTAGAAATCAGATTGTTGATAGAGTTAGAAGAACCTTAATGGGTTGGTAAGTAATTTTTTTAACACAATGTGTAGCGTATCTGATGTTGTAATTTGCGTCATGTATCATTGGGTGTCTTGTAATTATTATTTTTATGTTGATCATTGGTTGTTTGCTTTTGTAATTCCACTAGTCTGTATATGATATTCTTGGTGTTCTTTGTATTATCCTAACACCTGGTTTAAGGGTTTTAAGAGAATGAGAAGATGCAAGATTGAATACTGATTGAGGGTCATAAGTCCATCCGTCCACGTACTTGTTACGTTGTTTTCTTGGAGGTCAGGGGGCCTTATTTTTCTTCAAGGTGTCATCATAAAGGACGCCAGGCATTGCATACAACCCACTTAATAAGTTTACTTTTGCGCAATCTTTCATTCATATGTGGAAATGAACGTTGTCATGTGTTATTTAATATAATCACATTATGTGAGAGGATTTTAAACGTTTATAAACAAATCAATGATGATAACAGATGAAAGAAAAAAATGTTGGGATAAAGAGTGACAGATTAACATTGATTTGTCTATCATATCTCATATGACATGATAATGTTATTTAACATGTGAAAATGGAAATGAAGATTTATCTCATACATATAGAGAATTATTTTCTATTCAATTAATAATGGATCCAACATTTATTAAAAAAAAAAATTATACATAAATTGAAGGATCACTTAATGAGAAAATATCTTTCATATAACATGAAAAGTGTTTTCTTCCATAAGGGAAAGGTTTGCTTAGCCCAAATCATCATAGATTACAATTGCACTTTAAACTTGAATCAACTCTTGCAAGCAGAAGAAAAATGTTAATATTCTTAACAGCAGCACGCACAGCTCCTTCACCTTCTGATTATCATCTTTATACAAGGATTCCTCAGATGCAAAAAAATCCATTTATTCTATGAATAATTTGTTCGGTACGGCTAAATTTTTTGATTGCGAAGTAATTTTATATCAGATAATGGAACTGTGAACCATTTGATTTTTGTCACAATGAACGGCAAATTATCTCATTAAAAAAAGCATGGACAATAAAACTTCGCGTTTAACTATTACAGTATTTATCTAGTATAGTAAATATCTTCTGAAGCGACCAAACTCAGCATGTTACAGCATATTATACTAGAACGCTATCCCAAATTGACAGTGGTTATAATACCAATCAGATTTTTGTTTAGACTACAGCCACAAGTTCTAACTGCAGCAACGCCGGGGTATGAGCTCCGCAATCCGAAACAACAGGAATTTAACATTTTCCAGCGGAAGTTCTGCCGTCAAAACCAACTAAGCAATCCAATAACATTGCACAACCAGACAAACTATATTATGTGTGTGGATTATTTGCGTAACCTGCTATAATGAACACTATTTTGCTATCATATTGGCTTGTTCCGAAACATCCCGTAAGGAGGAGAAACATAGCACGAAGGTAAACAGAGCAACCAGCCAACGTGAAAAAAAAACCCCAAAGCACACTTTCCCACACCCATGTAAGGTACATGCAAGATGCCCTATAACGACAGTTGTGTTCGACTGTAACTTCAAAAACTACTCAGATTAGCGTTAATAAAGTAGGCTCTTCGACTCAACTCCCCCTTTCCTATGTACCTCACAGTTCCAATCAGTAAAAATGTAGTCTGCCAGAACGACCAGCACAACTTCAACCAGCTGACAGTTCAACCAGCTGACAGTTCTGAGAATTGCAGATCAAAAATAGGGTAAAAAATTCAAACAGAATTCATAAACACACGTAACACTTAACCTGAATGCAATAGAGTGAACATAGATATTAACTCTTGCAGCACCCTAATACCAGAAGGCTCTTCATCTGTTGACAAGTTCTTAGCTTGAGCAGTGCACTCAACCGGTGAAGAACAGATGATAATTCCATCTCACTAGTTAATATGCCAAAATTACCAAAAAGTCGAGAGAGAAATTACTCGCCTAAAACAACATATAAGTATGAAAATCTCAAGATTGTATTAAGATTATATCACACAAGATATTTATAGCATAGGAAAATGATACTACCAAAAGCGATCAAATAATTCCTTTTCTTTAAAAGGGGGTGAAAGGAGGACAGGGAATCTACCTCATTTGAAGATTCCACTGTAACATTATAACCAAAGCACAAAGTAGTTGTGGGTGAATTCTGCAGCCTCCCACATTTTGCAGCCAATGCTTTCTTTGTGCATGGATAAACAAGATCATGGCTCCCACTTCCATAGCCACTTGTTGTATAAACAAATGATTAAAGCCAATGAAAGGAAGCCCGAGTGCATAATACAGGCTGACTTCTGTTTCTTCACCCACATTTCATAGTCATCAACATCAACATCAACATCACCTTTATCCCAAATTAATTGGGGTCGGTGGTAGATGAACCCACATTTCATAGTCATACCCAACGAAAATAAATATTTGATTACAGAATCCCAAACTACATATATCAACCGTAAAAGTTTTCACTCTAGAAGTTATCCTCCCCCTTTCTGTAAAAGCATGACTATGATAAAGATACATAATTAGGTGGTGTTCCATCACCATGCCCCTAACAACCGCAAATGTAATAGCAAGAAAACAGAAAATGGGTGATTCCTTCAGTTTAATTGCATTGACTCTGCATGGTACTTCTCCAAATCAGCATCAAGATCTTCTGCAGATACCTTCGAATCACCACGACCTCTTCCACGTCCTCGACCCCTTCGAATGCCACGTCCTCTACCTCCTCCTCCTCCTCCTCCTCCTCCTCCTCCGCCACGCAGCCTTCCAAATGCCCCACTTCTCCCTTGTCCACTGTTCAAAAGCCAGATCAATAACACACAAATTCAGCTTTAATACAAGAATGAATTACTTCCTGATTCACATTAAAAACCATCGCTTGATATATGTCAGCATAATTCAAATTAAAATGTCCTTTGATGGGCTATGACTAGTGGGCCCAAATTCAGCAATGCAAAGGAGGCCATAGTTAGTTAGTGAATTAGCTAGTTCGTTAGAAAAAACTATTCTAGAATATTCCTAAAGTGTAGAATAAAAGGAGTGTGTGGAGGGTGATAGAGGATATTGAGTATTTTGGTGAATTGGGTTTTGGAAAGAATTTCTTGAGATCTCTTTGGCCTAGGTAATTTGGCTTGAGAGTGAGTGAGATCTTTTGGTGCTTTATTTGTTATTCTTTGTATTTCCTGTTACCTCTTTGTTATGCTTACTAGTTAGTGTCTTTGTGATGAATACTGATATAATGGAAGCATTTTACTGTTCAATTGTGGTTATCTTTGCTGTTGAATATTCTGGGTTCCATCATCCTTAAACTAAACCAATGTCTATAAGAGATTATATGGGAAATAAGACATCGCATAAATTATCAAAATATAGAATCCTTGCATCCAAATCAATGTCTATAAGAGATTCTATGGGAAATAACACCACAAAAATTATCAAGATATAGCCTCTTGAAATCAATATTTTCCATGTATACTACACAAATTCCCATTGAATGATCCTGTCCCATCAATCTCAAACAAACACAAAACAGGATGATGCTCTACGGTATCTGTTTATTTGACATTCCAAATTAGAGATAGCAACATTCAAAGTAAAATTAATATAATTTACAAAATCCTTTAAAACAATTCCAAATTTGAAGTTTGAGAATTGCATGAAACAAAGGAATGATGTAATCATCATAAAAAATGATTCAATCAAGTTTGCATCACGGTTAAAAAGAAACCTCAAAACACCAAGAATATATGCACACCCATAAGCATTGTTCACACATCCAAAAACTTCAGCAGAAAAAGCAGAATGACATACAAGAAAGCTTAACGACTATAAAAATAAGATTAAGGACAAGCAGGGTCACTAATGTACTAACTCATTAATGAAGTACATACCTTCTGGGAACTCCATTTGAATTTCCAAAAGCTCCATTTGCAGCAGGAGCCACAGCATGCCGTGTAGCAATGTTTGTTCCCACAATCTACCTTGATTGGTTTCCCATCTAGTTGAACATTGTTCTACCTCTTTACCGCAGCTATAGCATCAGCTCGTCGCGAGAAGACTACTTCAGCTGTACCCTATGAAAAAGAGTTTTTCTAAACTACAGCAGGACACAAAGAATTGATCAGAGAGACCAGATTATGCCAACTGGACAAGATACCTTCGATCTCCCACTCCTGTCGTAATGAACATTATGCCGTTTCAGGTCACCAACTTCAGAAAACAATTCCTACAATTATGAAAGACAGTGTTAACAACCCCACGCATGAAACTGTAAAATTAAACAATTAGCACTTTCACGAGCGTGCACACACGCACATATATTCAAACAACAACAAAAGGAAGTTACTAAATAGTGTAAATGTATTTAAATTTAATTCATACCGACCCTAACCCTATATATAATTGTGGTCAAGACAATTCACGTTCCACGTGTTTATACTTTATATATTTATAAAGTACTAAAAATAAGGAACAACATGGAGCCAAATTGAAATCAAATTTGACAAATGCAAACAATGTTAGGTAGACGAAAGTCAAGTACTTAAGAAAACATACACCATAACTTGCTGGATGTATGCAAGGAAAGTGTGATTCTATATTTGTAGATGTAAACAGAGGAACAAAACACGGGGATTTCGAAATCAAATTTCATGTAAGCAAACAAAGCTATAGCTAGATAATTTAAAATTCAATTTTTTTAAAATTTCTAAAATGTGCGAAATAAATATAGAGGCAAGTACCAACACAAAATATATCGTACCTTAATATCATCATTGGAAACACCGTAATCCAAATTAGATATGTAGAGCTTGGTTCCCGTTTCGATGGAAGACGCTCGAGCACCTTGAACTGGATATGCTGCCGCGTGCACGGGCTGATCTGCATACATGTCATGCTGCCACGCCGTCTCCGGCGCCTAAACAATACGAACCAAAACGGTGAGACAAATTGCTACACGTCTGAATCCACGAACGGACGGAAACAGATTCGAAAGAGAGAATCGAAAAGGATAAGATCGTGATACCTTAGCAGTGGCATACGGTGCAGCACGGTTAGCGGCACGGTTGGGGAGGCGGCGAGCGGGTCCCGGTCCGGATCCGGATCCTCGGGTGCGGCCCTTGGAGTTGCCGGATCCGGATTTTTTGTTGTTCTTGATGATATCGTCGAGGGTCATATCCAAAGCTGCAGACATGTTTGTTTATGAAGAAGAAACCCTAACTTCAACGGTGAAGCAAAGACGGAAACAACAGAGATTGGATCTCGGAGGGAAGGGTGGTAGAGGTGACGCGGTTTGGCACTTTGAAGATAAGAGTCAATAGATGAAAAAAAAGGCGAATGAAGAAGGTTAGGGTTTCCTCGACAACTAGGGAGGAGACAGAGGGTGAGTTGTGAAATAAAAAATAATAATATCATGGATGGGGTGTGACAATCAAGTTGTGTTACAATTAAGTTACTACTAATTAATCTTACCGTTAGATTGATTATATTGATTCAACGGTTATATTTATTTCCATTTTTCTATGGTCATGATTTTCCAAATTTAATACTTTATATTTTATTTTCACCTTTGTATGTGTTCTGCATGTGGCAGATGTGTCCAACGTAGGTTGGATGATTGATCTCGGATTCAGATGTTCCTCTCTGGATATCTATAGATTAGGTATCTGGGAGAAACGTGGATCACTGACACTGACCTAGGCATTTGCCTCCAAGGTGTGTGTGTGATATCCAATGATTAGGGTTAGATTGTGTACCTTGTTGCTCCACCTACCTGCCTTATATAGCCCGACTCTAGGATTTGCTTGGGTTGGGCCGAGGTGTAGAGTGGGCTTGAGTCCAGCCCATAACAGTATGGTTATGATTTCCCATATTTAATGTTTTCACTATAAATATTGGGAATCATAACCATACAGAGATAGAAATAAATATAATCGTTGGATCAACATAATCGATCTAATGGTGAGATTGATTGGTAATCACTTGGTAGTAATACAACTTGGTTGTCACAATATCTTACCCCATCATGGATAGGTTAGTACTTTGCTTATCATTTTTCTAACTTTACCTGTTAGTTTAAGGAGGTATGTTATACTTACAATCATATCTTAACATCGTTGATTTCCGCCAATCAATGGTTATCATTTTCGCAAATTAAATGCATTAATTAATTATTAATTCACAATAAAAGATAACCGTTGATTGGCGGAAATCAATGGTGCTAAGATATGGTTGTAAGAGATTATAAAATAAAAAGGTTGTAAGTATAATCTTCCTCTACTTTAAAATATTATTAAGGTTATAATTACAACCTTATTTTTTACAACCTCTTATAATTATATCTTATCTCCGTTGATTTCCGCCAATCAACGGTTATCATTTATTGTGAATTAATAATTAATTAATGAGCTTAATTTGTTAAAATGATAACCGTTGGTTGGCGGAAATCAATGGTGATAAGATATGGTTGTAAGAAGTTATAAAAAAAATGTTGTAACTATAATCTCCCTCCAAAAATTTAATTAATATATATCTTTCTCTCTTCTTGATATTCTGATCTAATGATATTTTAGAGTGTTAGGCAAAGATAGGCACAAAAATAATAGTTAGAATAACATATCTCATAATAATAATAAAAACAGATCATGTCACGTAGAAAAAAGATATTACATCATCACGTAAAAAGATCATATTCATTAAAAGGTAAATCAACGATTATAATTTTATAATTATTTATTATAATATTTTTTCTCTTTTTTTATTACCCCTGATTTTTTTTTGTGAAACTATTATCACTGATTTACTTTTATATGGTTATGATTTCTCACGTAATCATATTATATATATTTTTACATATATTTTTTGGTAAATATTATTCTTATGCAACATAAGATAATATCTCCTTCTTACATACCATTGATTTCCGTGTAATTTCATTTTTATTTCTTTATTTTTTATAAGTGAGTGAATTTCACCTATAATTATTTCTATGATAGAAAAAAATTACTCTCTTACAATATAAAATTAATAAATTCCTATTTTATTTTATTTTGCATGAAAGAGGATCACATCTAATAATAATAATGCAGTTTGGGGCCACGCGAAAAGAGGATGCCATCTATGAAAAAAATTAAAATAAGTAAACAGTTACTAAAGGCATGTTTGAAAATAGATAAATGTGCAGTGTATATGATTACAAGATATTTAATTTCTTTTCTTATCATAAGGTTTTTGATTATTGGACTTCGTTATTTATCTATTAAAAAAATAAACGAACAATCACATGTATAAAATTGTTCAATTAAAAATTTAAAAGAGATGTATTAATTGTGGTTAACTATATACTTTTAGTTCATGTTTGATTTTTCAAAGATTTGAGGATAAAGTACAAGATATTTGTTTCTGTCCAAATCATAATTTAAGAATTTCCAAATATATACTTGATCTTATATCATCATTGCACCACAGAATCAATTAGAGGTTCAAAGTATCTGTCACTGCCAATCTTTTTATTTTAAGGTGAAATTTAAATAGTTCTAATGTAATAACTCTTAATTTTATTTTATTTTGTTTAAATCAACTTTATTATTTAAAATTTCATAAATTATTCATTTTACCTTCTTCTTTTTTATAACAATTCATTTTACCTTTATAAATAATAATTGAAGCACGACACAATTCTCCAATAATATATGTATATATTTGTGTGAAACTAAAACAATGAAAATAAAAAAAAAAAATTATATATTATGACCAAACAATATTTTAAAAATATTATCGTTCTTAAATTTAAATTTAAACCAAAAAACTAAGTAATGAAATAAAATTATTGATCGTAGAATAAATCACTTTTATTTTAAAAAATATATATTCACACTCTGATCAGTCAAGATCAGATCTATCCATTTTGGATTTAGAAACAGCCTGTCCGTCAGTAAATAATTAAAGGGTTTTAATTTTTCAGAAGAATTTTAGTTTTTTTATAACAAAAAGAATTTTTTTATGTTATAAACATATATTGTATGAAGTCCACATTTATTAAAAAGTAAAAAAATTGTATGAAAATTAAAAAACCATTAACGAAAAAATAATTTTCCTTTAACATAAGAAAATATTTTTTTATAATTAAACTGGGAAAATGATATTCACTCTTTATAGGATGCAATTCTTCTACGCTTAACACACCAAGTCAGCAACAACAAAACACACCTTCCAAATAAAAAACCCTTCCTTAATTTATATATTATAATGCACCGACATTTTAAAAAAAATTGGAGTGTCATATTTGATATTTTTTGACACTCCAACACTCTAACATATATTGCATAGACTCAAAAAGAGGTTCAAAGATTATGTGTGTGTTGCGTTTTTAGTTTTAATTATTAGATTAGTTAGATTACGATATCATTTTATTGAGTTTAATATAAATAATCTTTGCAAAATTGATAGATATTATAAATTTAATTTAATTTTTTTGTTAAATTATTGAATATTAAATATAATATACATTACATAAATTAAAAATATTATTTAATATCAAAATGTATTCTAACGTATCAAAATCTAACATTTTTTTAGAACTAACGTGTCGGAGTATCGTGTCATGTTGTGTCCCGTGTTGGTACAACATAGCTTATTATACATTTTCACTAAGAGTATTTATCAACTGTTTCAAACCACAGTGAAATAATCGAAAAATCAAAAATTAAAAAAATACATATTTTAATTGAATTAAATCGGTTTTCGATTTGATTTGTAAAAAATTGATTGAATCTAAATTAAATAAAATTAGATCTAATTTTAAAAAATAATCCAAAACAAATGAATAGTTAAATAATCAAATTTAAAATTAAATCGGATGATTTTTATTTCAAAATTAATATAATCTAGACCACAAACCCCCTAATTTGCACAGCAACAAAAAGACGTGTGCAGCCCAAATCAGGCTTGCAAATATTGTTAGCTTTATAAGCTTGTTTGCACGTGCTTTTTTTTTTTGGGTACATGCACGTGCTATTTTGGATTTGAAAAAAAATAAAATAAAATGAAAGACCATTATGCTTTTATATTTTAGACATATTTGGAAGTTTTTTTTTTTAAGTAAAAGATAACATACTAGAAAAACACAATTGTGTTTTTTTTTTTACGAGAAAGAGATTTTAACTTTTGAAAATAAATTATAGGGGTTAAATTTTGTCCAGCGAGAGGATAAAGTTTTTTCTCTTACTAACCTTTTTTTTTAATGATGGGTCCCATTATTATTATTTTATTTTATTAGATATTTCAATCGATTCAGTGCTTCGTAATTAATTCAATTTGGGGTGAATTTCGATATTTTAATTCCTCTCAAAGTTTACCGGGAAGAATGAATATCGAATATATATAGGGGTTAAATGTTAAAAAATGTTAAATTTCGACACGCTAGGACACGTTTTGATATTAAATAATATTTTTAATTTATGTGGTGTATATTTTATTTAATATTCAATAATGTAATAAAAAAATGAATCTAAACTTATAATATTCATAAATTTTGCAACAAAAAAAAAGGATATCTCAAATATTTATATTAAACTCTCGTAATCCAACGAATCTAATAGTTGGAACTAAAAACTCAACGCAATGTTTGTTGTCCCATTATTATTATTTTATTTTATTAGATATTTCAATCGATTCAGTGCTTCGTAATTAATTCAATTTGGGGTGAATTTTGATATTAAGCTTTAAATTCCTCTCAAAGTCGTTACTGAATATATACTCTCACCTCACCTACTTAGATAATTTTGTTAGATCCCATCGTTTTATTCTCTCTCGAGAAAATGAAAGTCTCTACTCTTAGAGAGCGTTTGGTTGAGGAGGAATTTTTTGAATACTAGGGAAATGGTTGGAAAGTGAGTTTGGTAGAAAAATGTAAAAAAAAAAATTGTTTGGTTGGAAAAAAATTTACCGCGCAAATTAGGTGATATTTATAAAGTCTATGTTTAGTTTGAGATAAAATATTGATAAGAAAATAAGTGACAATTATGAAAATATCCCCATTTTTTAAAATTTTCAATCACCTACCCTTTTCTTTTCTTTTTTAGTACAGTTTCATACCAATTCAAGAGCAACATTTTTCTCCCCAATACAGCATCAACAAAAGCAATCAAATGGGCAAAAATTGGGACCAATTCAAGAGAAACCACAAATGCATCCAGATGGGAATCATAAGTTAGTACCATTCAGGAGCAGCAACAAGAACGACCAAGGAACTCAAATGGGAAATAAAAGGGGTTTGTTGTATTTACGGTTCTGTTCACAACATCCTCTGCTCACGACTTAACTCTCGCAAGAGATATGTCACAAATGGTTTTGTTCACGACAACATTTTCCACAGACGAAGAGTGTTCACTGATGCCATAGTATAGGGGATTTTTGGCATTGAAACGCTCATCTTTCTGCCATTTGCATAGAGAACTTGAAATACCACATTGCAAAAGGCCTTTCTCAACAATGTTTTTTCCCCATTTTTACATACAAATGCAAATTTCTGAGCAACAAAGATGCATGGGGGAAATTTTGAAAAACTTTAACCAAACAAGGAAGTCCAAAAAAGTCACACTGAAATGCATGGGTAAATTCTACAAAAACCTCAACCAAACGCCCCTAAAATGATACACATAAAGCCCAAAATTATAACATAAAAAGTTTTTTTAAAATTTTAAACAGTGGGTCCAGACATAAAATAATTATTTGTGATAAAAAAAAATGAGCCTAAAAGCTTGCCTGAACAAGCATGTATGCAGTGATGTCATAAATAATTTGTTCATGTTACTTGCAAGGTGTACTTGAGTTGGCTTGGTGCAGTTGAGTTGGCTTGGTGCTAAGTCCAAGGATTTCGGGCTACTAGTCTAAAGGATTCAACTCCTGATAAACACACTTGGTAGGTAGCGGAAAAACTCTTATCTTCTCAATTGGCGAAAGGGGATTAGTTCCATTTATCGGAGGTGGATATCCTTGGATTTACTCAATAATTTGTTCATGTTGAATCAAATGGTAAATACTCTGCTTTTAGCAGCTTGGCTATCATAATTATATCTAGGACTCAGGTGAGAAAAGGTGCAATCGCATAAATTCGAATCCATGCTCTTTTTGGGTTTCATTTCTTCCTGAAGCTTAAATTGCCACTTGATCCGGCTATCATGCTACTATGCTAGTCTGTTAATTATTCTATTTCAATAAAAAGCAACTGTAAATTTGTCTTCAGCCAAGAAACACTCACCTTTAAATTTGGGAAAAATGTTTATCCATTTACGCAACTTACATCCTTTCACTCTCACAAAAAGCTGGGACTCACACCTTTATTTTTTTATTTTTTGTCAACTCTCTCTTCTTCTTTATCTATCTTTTTCTTTCTCTTAAAATGAGACAACTTTACGTCCTTTAAAATTACACACATTTTTTCCTTTTTAAATTTCTCAACTGTTGCTTTTACATTTTTTGGCTGAAAGACCAGTTTCTATCCATTCCTTAACCCAAAAACAAAATCCCAGATAGACAGGGACCAGAGTGAGAGGAACATAATATCTTACTTGGAAAAAACAAAATCGATTAGGCTTTTATGAGTTTTATGACGTAGGAAAAGTAATTGTGTTATGTCATAGAGATTCATTTTGCGTGTTGAAATTTTTTTTGCTGAGGGACCCACAAAATGATGTGTGTAGGAAATTTTTTATTGTCATGTTAAATTATTGATGATAAACACAATCGATTAATATAAAAAATTCTGGGAAAATGCTAGAGCATAAAGATTGGAGACATTGACCGTATCGTCCCTTTTTTAATACAATATACCTGAATGCCACGGAGTTAAAAAAATTCCAAACTCGGCACTATGGTGCTATGGCAGTTTGAATTTTTTTTTTGACTCTGTATTAAAAATTGTGGCGGTATGGTCAATGTCCACAAATATTGAGTAGGCAACTTCATGGCCAAATAACAGATCTACAAACAAACAAAAAATAATAACAATTAATAATATTTTCAGTGAATGAATTTAATAGCCTATTAGTTACACACTGCAGAATCCTTTCAGCTTTGATCATTCTATAGCTTAGATCATATAAGTGTATAACGTAAAAGCGAATTCAGAAATAAATATGAAGCTACCAATTAATCACGCACAGGCCACAGAACGAAGCAGGCAAGTTGAAGCAGCAACAACCAAAGCCGCAAACAACGTTGGCAAGAAGAAATCAAAGTGGGACCTGTTCATCACCGCATGTTCCGGCAAGCACACCATCTCTCTCGGAAAATCCAAAGGAATCCTAACAAAGCCAACACCATGATATTGGCATGGCTTTGAGGGCGATGAAGATGGAGATACCGCCATCACAAAGGCCACGCTGGGAGCCAACGACGCCAACACCACCGTAATAATTAAGAGAACCGTCCACGTGGCGGCATAGAGTAACGGCGTTGACGCCACTCGCCGGCAAAAGGAATGAAAGCAAACGAGGGACATGAATATCACTGATAATAACGCACTAACAAACCTTCGAGGAACGGAGGCTGGTTAAGGAAGGGGATCTCGTGTAGTTAGTTATTGTCGTCGAGTGGCACTAACGTTGGACTTGACGAGTAGAAGGTGGATGCACGTTTGCATAACTTCTCGTTTTGCAGTTTGGTTTCAAGGGCCTTATGAACAGGCACGTAATTGTGGGTTTAACCGTAATTAAACAATTTTTTAGTTATGATATGATTTAAAACGTGAAGGAAGACCCGAATAATCAATAAAAAAATGCCGCGCATTGTGGAAATTGATTGATTACTTGTGCTTCACACTGATAGCACCAAATTATTGGATGGTCCGGGAGCCTAGAAAATATTTCCCACTGATAGCTTAGTCGAAGTTTTGTGGGGTCGTGCTCAGCACTGCACGACACGGCAAAGCAGAGTTATCCAAGAACATTCAAATTTTCAATTCCAAGTTTCAACAATTAGTCGAGATTTATTATTCGGAATCATTAGTTAAAAGTTTTTTAGCTTAAATAAATTTGTTTTCATAAAACATTGAACGGTTTTGACTTCGCGGAACCCCTTTGTTCTGTCCTAAAGACACAGATATCCAGCCCGATAGATTTACAAAATTCCAAGGTATCTATGAAGGAGATACCTTGGAGTTGAGCAGATCACTGTACACAGAATACTATAACGGCGTTAGCCAAAGGGAAGTGTGTGCACAGTGACAGCGTAATAGTATGAGAAAGAGTGTGTCTACCTTTAGGGTTTACCTGGTATTTATAGGGGTTACCTGTGGGTAATGCAGATGGGACTTAGGTGTTTCTGACTCAGATCCCAGCCTATCTGCTGAGCTGTCACCGTGTTGTCGGATAAGTATCCTCGATGGATATCTGTCTTGAGTCAATGCTGACTCAGATATGGGATTGCCCCTTGTTGGGCCTGTCGTCTTAATGGGCTCTTTATTAGCCTTTGTTGGGCTTGTTTCTTAATGGACCCATTATACGGGTCCATAACACCCTTGATGGATTTACAAAATTAAAATAGCATGCCTTAAAGGAATATGACATTGGAACAATAGGACATGGGAAGAAAAAAAATTGTGCTCAAGACTTGCCTGAACCCAATAACTGAGATCTATTCAAGTTAATGAAATTGAGTTAATGTCTTGAAAATTAAATGTAGGATGTTTTAGTTAAAATTTAAACGTACTCATAGGAGGTGTAAATAGGTTACATTAGACTTTATCTTAAATAGGTTAGGCCTGTATAAAAGACACTGGAATTAGTCTGATCTGTTAGCTTATATAGGCCCCAAATTACAAGTTTATCCTTATCTATATTTAAAAAATAAAAGTCTTGGCCTAGGTCTGTTAGCCTGTTTGAGCCTATTAAACATCTAACAATTACAAGAATAATTACAATAATATTACTTTTTCATTCAAAATTGTAAAATTAATAATTTTATTTATTTTATTTAAAATAAATAATATGATATAGGCCGACCTATGGGCTTATAGGCCCGACATGTACAAAAAAAGCTTATGGCTTCTTTACTAAATAATTTTTGTTTAAAAGCCTACGCATGTTCTATTCCTCGAAAAATTTTAAAAATCTTGTACCAAACGTGGGTAAATATGATTACCACTTTCAATTTTCCGGGAATCTTAAAAATGACCTTATACCAAAAAGCCCCTAAAGAAGAAGTGGATATCCATGATTATCTACACCGACCCATTTTGTTGTGATGGATATTGTAAGAACCTGCACCGCTAATTAAGGTAATTAATGAATTAATTGTGATAAATTAGAAAATATTCCATAATTGACCTTAATAATTATTATTTGGTTTAAATAATTATAGTATTAGTAAGAACGCTGAAAGTCGTTTTTCGGAAGAAAAATGCAGATACCGGTTATGCTAGTCGGTATAAATGCCTACCGAAAAAGTATCCCAGAAAATTATAATAAGTGCATGATAATTACTAGAATATTATGTATGACTTATAAAATGAGTTTCAAGTCAAAATGATGAGATCTAATGCGAGAACTGATACTGGCTATGGAAAAGCGCGTACCGGAAATGTGCTCCGAAAAATAAAATAAAAATATGAAAAATCTTAGAAAAATAAGTAGGTTTAGATTCCAAATTTTTGGATCAAGATCTTTTGCGTGGCTATTAAGACTAATACTGCGCGCTAAGTGGCCTTGTGGCTATAAATATGCACACTAAGGGCACAAAACCCTAGGCAGCTGCATTCCTACGTGAGTCTTGGGCTGGTCAGCTGCTGTGCACTGTTCCATTGCTCCTCTCCATTCATTTTTTGGCCAAGTTATCACCTTTGATGCTTGTTTCATCATTCTAAACACTTGGGGAGGGTGAGAGTTAGCCTTGGGGCTGCATTCTTGACATCTTTCTGAGTTGAGAGAGCTGTGTTGGGTGAAGGTGTGGGGCTGAGTTTGGAGCTTGAGTGGTGAAAACCTTGATGATGACATTTTGAGCTTCAAAGTGTCATCTTTGTGAGGAAGAATCAACCTTTGTGGTGCTATTTTCGTGCACAGTGTTGAGGCAGCATAGGGAGCTGTTGTGTGAGCTCCAAGAGCATCATCTACCCCTGCTTTTGGCTTGTGGTATGATCATCACCTTTGAACTTGAGTTTATATGCTTAAAAATGGAACCTTGATGCATGTATTGAACTAAGTTGATAACTTAAGGGTGGGTAAGGTTAAACACACCTAGAAATGCATGTTTAAGTGTCTATAATCGGTTAAAGTTGGATCCTTTGGACCTGGATATTCTATGTAGAAAGATAAATGAGAAAGAAAAAAAATATAATGCAATAAATACAGAACTGCATATATGGTCGATATATTGTATACAATAAATATCCTGTTGAATCCTAACCCAGCTCCCCCCATAGGATAAGAAATCATATTTGTGAGACAATAGGATAAGCTAATCATATATCCAAGAGATAAAAGTAGGATATGGATATTGATATCCGGATATGGGGATCTGGATATCCGGATATGGTGAGTGAGATATCCGGATATGCCCCAAGGAATATCCGGATATTCTGGAATTTCGCAGAACAGTAGTTGTGATGTGGGTACAGTAGGCTATTGGGGGTTTGTGTACCCTAGATTAAGGAAGTTGGATTTCTGTAATTAATGAACTAAGTCCGAATCATGTGATTAAGGGCTTATGGCTTTGTTGGAAGCCTTAAGACGTAAAACATAAAGGAAAGGCGTAGTCTTTAAGTTGTATGCTTGTGATGCATAATTAATGATATATTATTGGTCCATAACAAATTGTGATACTGTTGTGTTTGGACTTGAGAGTGGTTGGACTACTGACTTGATTAATTG
This sequence comes from Gastrolobium villosum, assembly GCA_032173675.1. NCBI lineage: Eukaryota > Viridiplantae > Streptophyta > Magnoliopsida > Fabales > Fabaceae > Gastrolobium > Gastrolobium villosum. The sequence continues at coordinate 33,545 of JAVKPL010002122.1, forward strand.
CTTGCAAGGTAAGCTTTCGCGTCCTCGGTTTAGCCATGTTGTGGTTCCACCATGTCCCATGGGGATGTGGTTTATGCATGCTGTGTTACATGCTTTTGATATTTGGAAATGCTGTTGAGCTGTTTTATACAATGTGCTTTTATGATATGCAATGTGGTGTCCACATTTATGGTAAGTCTGAGTATGTGGTACATATGATATGGTGAGGCTGTAGGTGAGGTGCAAGCGGTGTTCCTTGTACTCATGTGGGTTTAGACGTATTCCTACATTTCTCTGGCCAATAGATAGTATAAACACACATGGCACATATATCTGTTGCACTGCATACTTTTGGAACTAATATTGGAGATATTGCTTTTAGGACTTATATTGCACATGTAAGTAAGCTTGGGGTGGAATATCCTTGAGGACCCATTGTCTTACTGAGGTTTCTTGTTTAGAGATCTCACCCCACATTTGGGGACGCTTATTTCAGGTTCAGGTAATGTTGAGACCTCAGGTGGCAGGAGGCCAGAGCTGAGTTAGATATTACCGTGATATGCTGACATGTTGGATGCTGGATATTGACTGTTGTCTATGTTTTCCGCTATGATTATGTTATTGTTTGTTGAGACTATTGTTGGGCATTGTGCCTTATTTGGTGAGCATGGGGATTGTCTATGCCACATAGACTTGATTATGTCTTCTTTTAGTTGAAGTTGTATTAATGTATCAGGATTTTGGTCCAGGCTATGTGTTGTAGTCATGTGACTTAGATACACACTTTATATTTATATATGAGGTATTTCAGTTAGTTGTCTTGCAATTTACATACATGCATTATCTTATGAAATTGATTAAGTAATCAAGTTAGCTAAGGTTAATGACGTCATAATTGAATTAAAGAAAAAGTTATTCCGCATTTTAATTAAGCACGGCTTAATACGATAGTATATTAATAATCCGGGTTAACACGGGCTGTTACAAATATCCATAAACAACTATAAAGATAGGAATGATGTAATCAATAGTGGAATTATGAAAAGGGTTTTGATTGCTTTCCACTAATGTGGTCACGTTTATTAGGGACATTCAAAATGTCCAAAAGAACCAAACTGATCCATAACCAAACCACTTCACATTTTAAAAATCGGTTATTTTTAAGAACCAGCTTCATATAAAAATTCATTTTATCTTATAAACTGGTTATTTACCAAACCATAAAAATAATTGGTTATCCATTATTATCCATAACCAAACTGCTTTACAATTAACGAACAAATAAGTATTATATTTTATCATGCCTATTATATTAGTCAATTGACTCAAACTTCCAAATAATAAACTAGCAAAAAATGTTAAGCAGCTCAAGTAGAAATCATTTATTTTAAAAAAATTACACATAAATAGAAAGTCGCATCCTAATAAAATCACTTCTTATGTAACGTAACAACTTTTTCCCCCCCAAAAAAAAATCACATATAGGCCTCCTAGCAAACTCATAACTTGACAAGGCGGAGGTTTTGAAATGACAAATATGAAGTTAAAGAATCATAATGAAAAGGCCAATGGAATTAATCAATTGGCTTAACGTCTCTGAGAGGGCGTCGTTAAAAGAACAACTCACAATGGATTTACTTATTTGTTCTTTAATGATAAATGAGTTTGATTATGGATAACAAATTGTTTTTATGGTTTGGTAAATAATCAGTTTATAAAAATAAAATACAGTTTCATATGAAATCGATTTTTAAAAATAACCGGTTTTTAAACGTGGAGCAACTTGGTTATGGATTTGTTTAGTTCTTTTGAACATTTTGAACACCCCTACCCATACCTTCCTCCATTAGTTCAAATGAAACTCTTAGTAACATAAATCTTGAGAGAACGAAGAACAATTTTTTGTATGTTATCAAAAAAAAAGAACAATTTTTTTATTATAATTTTTAAATAATTCAACTATTCTTCTACAATCACTCTCAAAACAATGTGAAACAATTTCTATAAGAATCATTTCGTCTTGAGAGTTCCAAAACAATGAAGATTCTTGCAAGAAATAGTTGGTCAACTACCTATAACCGAGAGAAACAAACAATTACTTAAAAAAATAGCACAATCCATCAAAAATCGATTTTGAATTTGTTGAAAAATCGATTTTGAACTTGATAACCGGATTATGGTTCATAACCGGTTTTGATTTAAAATTGGTTTCAAATTAAAATCGGTTATAAACTATAAATTGGTTTTGGAACCGGTTTCAAACCGATTTAAAAAATTAAAAACCGGTTTTAAAAGAAGAAATTTGGTTCGGTTTGAAAACCAAACCTTTTAAAAGAGGTTCGGTTTGATTTTTGTTAAAACCGGTTATGAACAGCTCCATGTACACTCCTAATGTCTATATATACACAGTGAAGAAAGTACAAATCAGTTACAAGGATCCGAGCCATCCTTATCTACAAGAATTCAAAAACTAAATGAGTCATCAATTACAATGATCTGAGTCATCCTTATGTACATGAATTCGAAACTAAATCTAAATAAATCAGTTACAACGATCTGAGTCATTTTATCTACAAGAATTTAAAACTAAATCTCATCTGCAACCAACTTTATAGTCCCCCTGAAGTTAGAGCATGGAGGGAGGAAATGCCTAACATAGATAGAAGATAGGTGAATGGTTTCTTGGCCAAAGCTTTAGTCATGATGTCATTACATTATTATGTAGAAGGAACATGACTAGTAAAGATGGTTTTGCAGAGTAAGTGATTTCACACAAAATGATAGTTAAGTTCTATCTGCTTAGTGCGCTCATGAAAAATAGGGTTACCTGCAATGTGCAAGGCAACTTGGTCATCACATTAAAGGAGCATTAGCTTGAGTACGAATTACACCCAAAGAATTAAGAAAAGACTTAGTCAAACAAGTTCTGTAGGAGCAAAAGCCATGGCTTTATATTCAGCTTGAGCCGAGAACCTAGAAACAGTAGCTTACTTATTCGTTTTCCAAGAGATTGGAGATGATTCAAGTTGAACAAAGTAGTCAGTGAGAGACCGACATGTTAATGGGCAGCTGGCCCAGTAGCCAATGATACTTATATCGCACAACATGAGAAAAGTAAAACCCTTAGTTAATTAGGTATATGATCATTGCAAAACATGAGCCTTTTATGTTTGTCGTTTATATGTTATTTTATATTTGTTGGTGGTTGTATTTGAATACATCATTATTATACACGTAGATAGTTGTTAAAGAAAAAACTACTATTATCTTAGTAATTTATGGTTTTTTAAGTTTAATCTAATTATTTTTAATATCTTAAAAAATAATATTTAAAATATTAAAATTATAGAAATAAAGCACCTATAAACAGTTATTTTTATGTTTCACAAAAATTTAAGAATTTTACACTACTAATCCTAATTGAAGTTTGCTGAAAAACATAATATTATTTTTAATCAATTATCCTTTTTGCACACACCCGACTCCTTTTAGGTTTGACATCTACTTTTTTGAAAGGAGACTTTGGTGAAAAAATAAAAAAATCATCTAAGCGGGCTCAAATTAGTTTTTTAATGGAAAATGCAGAATCTAAGGTTAAAATTTAAATAATACGTTTTGATGGAATTTTTTGCCCCCATCAAGAATCACCTTTTAAAAGTGTTTATTTATTTATTTAATATGTGCATTTGGATACAAATTTTAAATAAAAGAAAAAAGAAGAAGTTAAAATAATGGGTTTTGATTTCCTCCTAAAATAAAAAAAAATAAAAACTTTAATATACAAAAAATTAAATTCTGCATAAAAACACATAAAAAAATATGCATAAAAGCATAAAAAAATATCCATAAAATTACACAATCACTTTTCCTACAACATAATAAACATAAAACCCTAAAATAATACCTTTTTTCCAAGCCAAGAATCCTTACTTATATTAACAAAGCAGAAGAAAAAAAATATTTTCTCAAAATTCAATTTACCCTAACCCTTCTCCATCCCACCACTCTCACACATCACCACCACTATCATCACGTAGGAAGCACGGACACTTGTAAAAATAGGATGAGTCGGGTCCGACACGCTCCGACACGGCGACACGCTCCGACATGGTGTCGGACATGCGGTTGACTTTTTCCGACACGTTGACCATTCCAATACGCGAATTTGACCGTGTCCGACACGGTCAAATGGCATTTTCGTAACTTTTATTATTTTTTTAATTCTTTATTATTTTTTGTTTAATTTTTTTTTAAAAAAATTAAAATATATTAATAAAGCTTCCACCTGATCATATCAATTTTATTTTTTTGTCTTTTTCCTTCTTTAATATAAGAGATAACAAACTTGTTGTCACACACTATTACGATCTTGTTGTATCTCAATTTTCTCTCTCTAATATGATTTGTTCTCTCAAATCTGATATTATATCTCTCTCATTACGGTTTTTTATTTTTCTATTAAAGCAACATCTTTATAACGTGTTGATGGGTATTATTAATTTAGTTTCATTTTTTTTGTTAAATTATTAAATATTAAATGAAATATACACTATATAAATTAATAATATTATTTAATTTTAAAACGTGTCCCAACGTGTCAAAATTCATAATTTTTTAGGATTGACGTGTCTGAGTGTCGTGTCACGTGTCGCGTGTCGTATCGGTGCTACATAGATCATCACAATCCCTTTTAGTAATCTTATATATAAAAATATTTATGGTTTTAATGTTTCTACAGAATGTAGATAATATACATTCACATCCAAATGACGTTGTTTTGAGTTAAAAAAATTAAAAAATTATAATGAAAAAGACTTTTATAACTTTGAAATAAATTATAATTACAAAAATACCTTAATTTTCATGTCAAAACGATGTTATTTTGAGCACAATGTAAATAAGTTATCTACGTTGATTGCAGAAAAAAAGAACCCAATATTTATATATATTAACATCAATTTTTTTTTTGAGAAATATTATATTTACAACCTCTTTTCACTTATAACATCTTACAACAAATCTTAATCGGTGATTTTCGCTAATCAGATGATTATAATTTATTAATAATTAATTAATAATTATGACTCAATAAATTATAACATTAGATTGACAACAATCAATAGTTAAAATTTAATTATAAAATATTGTAAGTGAAAAAAATTATAAATATAATATCCCTTTGTTTTTTTACTCAAAAATTCTTTGGAATTCCTTTATAAGAAAAAAATAAATTATTAAAATTTTATTAGCAAAGTTATAATTACAACCTTTTACCACCATATCTTATTATCGTTGATTTTCACCAATTAACGGTTATCATTTATTATGAATTAATAATTAATTAAAGAGTTTAATTAAAAAAAATGATAACGGTTGATTGGCGAAAATCAACGATAATAAAATATGATTATAAGAGATTATAAAAAATAATTATAAGTATAACCTTGCTCAAATTTTATTATTTTAAAAGCCTATACAAACAGACCAAATGACATGGGCAAGCTATTTAATAAAGAGAGAGAAAAGAATCCAAACACAATACAAATAGAAGAAAGAGGGTGTCGAATAGTGGCGTTCCATTGGTCCATTCAAAAGCGCACGGATCGCAAATAGAAATCATCCAGAGCCGTAGATAAGATCCAATCCAACGATCACATTCCGCTCAGTGCCCAATCCACAGACTCACCGAAACCTCCATAAAACCGCGCTGGCGCCTCATAATTTCACATCATAATCTTCCCCCCCCTCTCTTTCGCAAATCACACAAAACTCAAATTCGTTCATCACAGTCAGTGCTAGGGTTCCGATGGACGGTGGTGGAAAAGTGAAGAAGGGCGCAGCAGGTAGAAAAGGTGGAGGCCCAAAGAAGAAGCCAGTTTCTCGATCCGTGAAGGCTGGTCTTCAATTCCCCGTTGGAAGAATCGGGCGTTACTTGAAGAAAGGAAGGTACTCACGGCGCGTTGGTACAGGCGCACCTGTGTACTTGGCTGCTGTGCTCGAGTATCTAGCCGCTGAGGTAACCTAATTTTGCTTTATTCACTCGAAACTTTGAAAATTAATTTTTAAATATTGTGACGTTGAGGAATATTTGTGTGTGTGTTAATGGAATTGATGCAGGTGCTTGAGTTGGCTGGAAATGCAGCTCGTGATAACAAGAAGAACAGGATTATCCCGAGGCATGTTTTGCTTGCGGTGAGGAATGATGAGGAGCTTGGGAAATTGCTTGCTGGTGTTACGATTGCACATGGTGGTGTTCTACCCAATATTAACCCAGTGCTGTTGCCTAAGAAGACTCAGGCTAGTAAGGATAAGGAGCCTAAGTCTCCTTCTAAGGCCACTAAGTCTCCCAAGAAAGCTTGATTAGTTCTTTTAAATTTTAGTTTGTTTCTCTTGATTTAGTGTGTGTGCATATCTGGGTTTATCACTTTTTATTTTTTTGTCTGTAGCAAGAAGTTTTATTCGCTTTGAAAGTATGTTATTCTGATCTGAATTTTATCCCCTTTTAGGATTTTCATCCAATCAATAGAGACATCGAGCTTTTAGTCATGAATGTTCCAAATGTAGGAGCTTGTTTTGCTTATGAGATAATGTCCCAAATTGAATGAGTGACGAATAAATATGAAATAATGGACAAATAATGTAGATGATTCGCTACTTTGATTAGTCAAGAGTGACTCTACATTTAAAAAAAGAGAGTATATTTAATAAACAAAAGATTAGTTCCATTGAAAAATGTTATCATCGAATGTCAAGAGGCATTGTCTTCTCTCGGTCATTTAGCGTTTGAAGGTTCAACGAAAATCAGCCTTCCATTAACTATCTGCACCAAGCAGGAAATTCAAAGTTCAAATCCATAAAAACAACAAATGGATGCTATTTATTGGAGTAATTTATTTTTACTACCTATTTTTCTATTACCATTCCACTACCACTTTAATTATTATTGGATTAGAGGAAAAGTTGAATAAATATAGAGGAAAAAAAAATAACTTTTGAATCCAATGATGATTAAAGTGATAGTGGAGTGATAGTAGAAAAAATGGGTAGTAAGAATATCTTATTTCATGTAAATTTATTATGTCAGGTCCCTAGCTATGCTTATGATTCTTTTTATTAGAAGTTGCAGCGACAAAAAGGAGAAAGGTATGCAACTAAAGGAAGATATCAAAGATGTAATGTGGCAAGAAAAAAATTAATTTTTGGTGCTACTGTATCACTAAAGATTCAGTACATTTCACTAATATCAGAATATTACATATCAGCCAAAATTCTCTCCTCTGTCAAATTTTTTCCTCCCTCCTCTGATTTGTAATGCTCTTATTTATGGAATGCACTGAATCTATGTGCTACAAAATTGCACCAAAGATTTATTTGGCAAGAACAGTGTTTCAGTTTGCGCGCTAGATGTGCGCAATCTTAAGAATTCCCGTGTCCCAACTTGGTTTCCAATTTTTACACGAATAATACAGGCAACATATCAAATTCAAATTTGGTCCAATGTAGATGCGTATGTGCTAATGTGATGTTCTTAAATTATCAAACTATAATAAGCCATGCCATGAGCATTTAGCTGGATGATTCCTCTCCATAGGATATTTCCAACGAAAGGACAAGATGAGAAAAGCACAAAACATAGTTTTTTTTTTTTTTTTTTGGTATTCATGAGGGGCGAAGCCCCAAGCACAAAACATAGTTTACTTTTACATAGTACGTATGAATCCGTGATGGTAAAAAGGTGCAAACAAGGTTGAAGAGCAATATAACTAACACAATTCAAGTTTCATGAGTAACTCCTATGATGATCATTACAACTATAAACTTCAAAAAAAACCTCACGATTTTCCTTAGAAACATTTTCCCCCTTTATGCTATTTTTTAATCACTTATCTCCTCTATGGTTTTTCCATTCAATCTAACTCGTAACACTGTTAAAAATTAGATTATATTACCCGTTTTGTCCCAGTTTAACACTAGTATTCCTCACGAATTTTATTGCCCAATTTCACTTGATTTAATGAGAAAACCGTCACCGATGAATTTCGAACTTCAATTGCACACTGGATAAACTGCCCCAAAAGTGGGCAAATGCTAATTCACACTGCTCTAGTATCCAACGAAAGAGTCTTGTTCAGCAATGGTACCATGAAAACAACATACCAATACCATGAATGAGGCTACGACTAATTCATTTTTCCATAGAAACAACAACTGCAATAATAACTTTGAATGAGAATGCTATTGATCATATTTCTGCAAATATTGCAACAGTTATCAAAATGACAGCAGGACTTCTAGTTGGAAAATGATGTTCTTTTGTTGTTGTAATTTTTGACGTCAAACAAAAGCATGGAGCTTTAATTGGTCCAATGATGTTGGATCGATTTCTATAATAGGAGCAAAATAAATGAATAACTCACTGATAAAGGAGCTAAAAATTCTATTTCTATTATCTCTTTCACAGGCTTTATTTGATATGAAATACAAAAGACCTATTTATAGGCCAAAATATAAAAGCTTAAAGACTCCAAAAGACACAACTCTTCATAACTAAAAGACACAATTCTTTACCAAAATCTAAGCATAATAATTGTCCACTAACAAATTCCTAAGGACATATCCCTTCACCACAAAACTCTTCATTTTCTATTTTCTTTAATTAAATAAAGTTTAAACCAACAAAACTCCCTCTTAAACTTTAATATCTCTACCGTCCTTCATTCCCATCTTCTTCTTGCAATTCTCAAACAACAACGTTGGCCGGGGCTTTGTGAAAATATCTCCAACTTGATCTCGGCTTGCAACATGAGTGAGCTCCACCTTTCCTTCTTTGACTTGATCTCGGATGAAATGGAACCTGACATCAATATGCTTACTTCTTTCATGGTTGATCGGGTTCTTTGCTAACTCGATCGCAGATTTGTTGTCAACTCGGATTTCAGTTGAACTGACTTGCTCTTGCTCCAACTTGCTCAATAAATTTCTCAGCCAAATTGCATGACAAACACACCAGGAAGCAGCAACGTACTCGGCTTCGAATGTAGATAAAGTCACAATAGGTTCCTTCTTTGACACCCACGTGAATGCCGTGTTTCCCATGAAAAATACATAGCCAGCCGTGCTTTTCCTGTCATCAACATCTCCGCACCAATCACTATCCGAATATCCTGTCAGTTTGTACTTATCCGACTTCGAGTAATGAAGTCCTTACGAGATTGTTCCTTGAACATATCTTAAAATTCTCTTTGCCGCCTTCCAATGAGTATAGCTCGGCTCTTCCATAAATCGGCTTATTATTCCAACACTCAGACACAGATCCGGTCTCGTACACGTCAAGTACCTCAGACTTCCAACTAGACTCCAATAAACACTCGGATCTACCTTTTCACCTCCATCATATCTTGAAAGTTTAACTTCGGGTTCCATAGGGGTTGAAACCGGGTTGCAATTACTCATTTTAAACTTCTCTAAAATTCCTTTTGCATAGGCTTCCTGAGAAACGAAAATCCCAGATTTGTCTTGTCTGACCTCCAAACCAAGAAAGTATCTCATCAGACCGAGATCCGTCATCTCGAACTCCTTCGTCATTTTATTCTTGAAATCTTGAATCATCCTTTCATCATTACACAAGAAAATCAGATCATCAACATATAGAGCAACAAGTAGAATTTTACCTCCCTTTTTCTTCACGTAGAGTGCATGTTCATACGGACATTGTTCAAGTCCATCTTTCTTGAAGTAATTGTCAATTCTTGTGTTCCAGGCTCTTGGGGCCTGCTTCAACCCATACAAAGCTTTCTTCAGTCTCAACACTTTTCTTTCTTGTCCTGCTTTCATGAATCCCGGAGGATGTTCCAGATACACCTCCTCTTCGAGTACTCCATTTAAGAATGCCGACTTCACATCCATCTGATAGATCGGCCATCCGAACTGTGCTGCTTGAGAAATTAACAGCCTGATAGTCTCCATTCTTGCTACGGGTGCGAACACCTCGTCATAGTCAATGCCGGCCTTTTGCCTATACCCTTTCGCCACCAGTCGGGCTTTATATCTTTTGATCTCCCCCTTAGCATTCACTTTCTTTTTGTACACCCATTTCACACCAATGGGCCGACTTCCTTTGGGCAGCTCGGCTAACTCCCACGTCTTGTTCTTTTCTATTGCTTTAATTTCCTCCTCCATGGCTGATTGCCATTTCACATTTCGAATTGCTTCTTCAAAACTCACTTCCTCAGAGTCTGCTAACAAACATACCAGGTGTGCTTCACTGGTGGAATCATACAGATCTTGTAGACTCCTCTCATCCTTGGTTGTCTCAACTCTTCTTCACCATCAAAAACTTCAGGGTTTGCAGGGATATGGGTCGAAGATTGTCCGACCTCAATTGATCTATTTCCGGGTTCCACATTGTCCCCGGATGGACTATTCCAGTCCCAAGCATCTTCTTCATTCACTTTCACATCTCGGCTAACCAGCACCTTTTTACTGACGGGATCTAACAACTTGTATCCCTTCGTCTTCTCATCATAATCAATAAACACAAACTTCTTACTCTTATCTTCTAGTTTTGTCCTCAACTGATCCGATATGTGTGCATAAGCAACCCTCCCAAAGACTCTAAAGTGACCCACTGAGGGCTTCAATCCGCTCCATGCTTCTTGCGGAGTCTTGTCATTCAAATTTGAATGTGCACATCTGTTCTGCACATACACTGCACATTGTACGGTTTCTCCCCCATCTCGGTTATCAACACGGAACTCGGATTCGCGGTCTCCTCCATGCCGGTCTCCATCAAGCACCTCGGCTTCTCAATCTCATTTCCGATTTTTGACTCCTCCAGACACTCAGGTTCCGTGAAGTCTTCTACCTTGACAATGGACTCGTCGTTCCCGTCCTTCTCCGCTTCTATCTCAGCTCCTTCGTTCTCCTCATCTTCTATTTCGGCTCCCTTGTTCTCCTCCTCTTCTATCTCGGCTCCCTTGGCCGCAGTCATCTCCATCGTCTTCTTCTCCGAGTCGTCTCTTACGCGCTCCGACACGTCAATCTCCTCTGCGGATGCGTTGCCGTTGGCAACCTCGGATTCTGCCATCTCGGTCTCTTCTTCATTCGCATCATTCTCCTCAAATTCATCACTGAAGATTTTATCTTCTTCATTAATCAGATCAAAACGTCCAGGCAAGTATTTTGTTATGAAGGCCATTAGAAAATCCTTCCACATATTATTAAAGTCGTGGCAGTTCCATGTACGAAACCATTTGATTGCGCTTCCTCTGAGTCTTCTCATGGCTACCTGCCATTTGTCCTCCGTCCAGGTTTTTTCTTTCCGAAAATGTTCCTTGAAATAGAGAAGTCAATCCAATGCTTCATCCTTATCTCCATGGAAGAGTGGAACCTCCAACTCGCTCTTTTTCTCCATAGCTCTGATACCAATTTGTTGGATCGATTTCTATATTAGGAGCAAAACAAATGAATAACTCACTGATAAAGGAGCAGAAAACTCTATTTCTATTTCCTATTTTCTATTTTTATCTCATTAAAATTTAACCCAACAAATGATTGCTGATTAGGAAATGATCTCAGGATAAGTTAATTATCACTTGAGCAAATGCTTACATAAGAAAACGCAAAAGCAAACATATGTGGAATCAAAATAAGGACAAAATACATAAATTAAAATAATTTTTAACAGTGTTAGGGGTTGGACTTGGATGAAAAAATCATAGGAGATGTAACTGATTAAAAAAACAGCATAGGAGATAAATGATTCTAAGGAGAATCCACAGGGTCTTTTAAGTTTTCCCAAGAAACTAATTATGAGTTTGTCCATCAGATAAAACGACTGATGTACTGTGAACATACTCAGCGTTTCCATTATAATATATTGAATGGCGTACCCCAGCCTAAATAAATTTAGCAACAGTTGAAATACATTATATTTATTCTTTGGAAAGAAGATATAACTACATCAAATTTCCTTCTTCATGGCTTCACTCCACCACCACCACCACTAGCGGCAGGTTATTAAGTTGAGGTCCTTGAGGACAATATTAAATGTTCTCCTCAAGTTTCAAACAGCCTTCAAAATAGTATCTAACTGACTTTCCATCGAGCAAGGATGCTCAATCGGAGTCCTAAGATGGAATAAACTAGTTTGTGAAGGAAATCAAGTGATTCAAGTGAAAAGGTATTCACCTCAACATCCCGTGGTAATAAATCATGTTTCCATTGACCCACTAAAGAAAACAAGGAAAGCTTGTTAGCATCATAGAGCTTAGGGCCTGTTTGGTGTGACGTATAAGGCATGATAGTATAAGCTTATACTACACGTTATGATATTTTCAGTTGTTTGGTGTGACCATCGTATAGTATAAGCTTATACAGTAGAATCTCTTAATACATCAAATGATGTATAACTTAATCCGGCCTATGAGGGAGAATTTGTTGGCATCGTAGAGCTTAGAGAACCAAAGGGGAAAAGCTAAACTAGAAACCGAACAAAGGCTTTAAATCCATATGAATAGTATATCTTTCTTATCTCCAATCACCAATCAATCAGGCATTTCAGCAAACAACATCAGTGCAAAGTCACTTTCACCACCATACAAATTAAATCAAATGGTATGTTGTTTAATAAATGAAACAACCTATCTAAATAGATGCATTCAGTTTTATTGCACACATGACATGACACACCAATAGATATAGACAAAATTACCCTGCCATTCATGGCTTTCATAGCCTTTTCCGCTTCAATTTCAGACTCGTAGGAGACAAAACCAAACCCTTTGGGCCTTCCAGTTTTTGGGTCCATCACTAGACTAGCTTCAAATGAAGAATTGAACAACCCACAGCACAGTGAGTCAGCAAAAAAAGGAGCGGGAAAAACAACATTTGAGAAGAATAAAAAGAAAAAGAAAAAGACGACACACCTTCCTTAACTACTCCGAATGGAGAGAACAACATCTTTAGCTGCTCCTTCGTAGTGAAAAACGATAATCCTGGGAAATGAAATGAAGCAATGTTCAAAGGTAAAAAATTGGGGTTTTTTAACATTAATGAAGAAGGGTCAAGAAAAGAGGAACAAAAGAAGAAACTTAACTGCTGACGAACAGCCTTGTCCCGATTCTTTGAGACATCTCAACTTTACTATTCCAATGTAGCTCGATTCCGTTTGCTCTACGCTTAGGACCTACGCCCCTTCATATCAAGTTCAAACTTAGGGAAGGATTATATTTATAATTTTTTTGTTTTTTATAATTTTTCACAAATTATATTATATATTAGGGATAGTATATTGTATGTTGGAATCTATATTATCTTCGATACAGTGTAATTTATAAATATAATTTTTCCAACTTCTAATTTGTTAAATAAAATTGTCATAGAAATATATAAACCATGGACAAGTCTTTACTTAAAAGCTTATTACAGTGGACAGTGTTTAAAAATCCGGCCCGATCATCGACCTGGCAGAGGTCACGAGTCACGGGTTCAACGGGGGGTTATGGGGTATGCTGACCCGGTTTTATATATTAAAAATTTATAAATATATACATCATATATGAAAATATTAAAAAACAAATCACTAATCATTAAAGATTTAAAATATACTTAACATAATTCACCAATTACAAATCACAGGTCAATATTACACAACCTAATTAAAGTATAAGATACAAAAGTACAAAACTCATATTCTGATGGAGTCACTACGCTGACCTGATTATGCCTTTTTTGAGAAGGACGCTGACAAAGGAAAATTTAAAGAAAGTAAGAATGAATTTTTGTTTTTCATCGACCATAAGGATTTCATTTGAATGTGTAAAATTTTTACTTTTTCTAGAAGATTCACGACAACAAGGTGAAGATATAAGACGTCTAGGTCACTTGGAGAGAACAAAACGATTATAGTTAAGTTAGTAAGTATTTTTATTTTTTAATAATCTGACGTTTCGTGAAAAAAAAAGTTAAAAAGAAAAGATTGCAGTGACCCCCTTTAGCCCCCTCGACCCGGGAGTCACTGAAACGAGGCCGGGTTTTGGGGGTCGGAGGGTTCGATGTGCATATAGGGTTCAACTTGTGACCCCAACCTTCAGAAGGAATGTGACCCGGTTCACCGGGGGCGGGGTAGAGTTTTAAAACAATCTGGATTGAATTAGTTCTTTAAATGGTATAAGAGTCTTAGTGTCACGGATTTGATCCTCACTGTTCCCATTTTCTCTTGTGGAATTTCTTAGCACACTTAGGTGTTTGGATAAAAAAACAAGGAAAAAAAATTAAAATTTTAAAGGAGGAGAAAAATTAAAGAGAGTTTTTTTAATTATTTTCTTTTGTAGATAATATAATTTTAGTTTTGCAATATTTTTAGTTCTCATATTGTTTCTATCAATTTAAACTCGTTTTCTCTCTCAATTATGGGTAAAATATGTAAAGTTGTGTCATTTTAAGAGAGATAGATAAAGGAGGAGAGAGTTGACAAAAAAATAAGGTGCGGATCCTACCTCTTTATGAGAGTGAAAAGATATAAATTATACCATTTAAAAAAATAAACACTTTTCCCTTAAATTATAATATTGTTTGGCCAGTTGAAACTGACCAGATAGACTAAATTAATGGGACACGCAAACGTTTTTTCTTTTGCAGGGAGTTTGAGGAGTATGGTACACACCAACTGCCTAATTGCGTTTTAGGTGAAAGTGAGTGCAATAAACAAAAAAGCTTGACTTAGCGAAAAAGAATTATTAGAATACAACCATCACACAATGATAATCCAGTATAGTTGAAAGGCATATCCATAAAAAAAAATTGGGTTAATATTAATTTAGTTCTTATAACTGATATTAATTTAGGTTTTTTGAAGATAAAAGTGGCATTGATTTTATCTTTTTTAAACAATTGATATCAATTTCATTTCTCAGTGATAATATATATATACATATATATATATTTGGTGAAAAAAATATATATTTTAATTTAGTCCTTCTACACAAAAAAATTAAACATTAATTTAAGAGATTAACATTTTTTTATAATAGGAGATAAAATTATATCTTATAACCTAAAAGACGGCATGTTGAGATTTAGAAAAAAAAATTACAGGGTATATTTGTAAAATACATAATATAAAAGGAAAGTAAAATTATTAAAATATCCAATATTTTTTTTTTCTAAAACTCAAAATGGTGTCATTTTAGATTAATGGAGATATTTTTTTTTGATACATTAATGGAAATAACTTTATCTCAAAAATATTTACCCTTAATGTAATCCTTTAATGATAACAATGACATTAATTTAGTCTTTCAATCTTATCATTTGTGAACAAAAGAATATTTAATAAATTAAATTAATGTCATTTATCTTTTAGGATCAAAATGATGTTATTGTACTAAAATAGACGTTTAATCTAATTTTACTGTCTGAAAAAAATAACCATAAAAATGATATTAACTATTTGTTGAAATTAATTTTGATGTTAACTATTTGTTGAAATTATAGGAATTTTGAAATATAAACGTAGATAAAGAAAATAGTGGATAGATTAATATTTTATATTAATGTAATATCATGCGGTACAAAAGACATGACAATAATTCTTATTTATACTAATTAAGGGATCATATAATTTGGATGGTCTATACACATAATTTATACTAATTCAAATTAATTTCAATTAGAATTACTATATATGAATCTAAATAAATGCATAGCATATTATTCTCCCCTTAATGAGATCTCATAATTATGTTTTCTCCTGTATACAGAATTGCCAACACTAATGTTCTGAATTACTTAAAACATAATTAATTCATTTATGTACCAAAAGAAAAAAAAAAAAAACATAATTCATTTCGGGGTTTATCGTCTATCCTTTAATATGACCACCAAAAATTTCCTACACACACAATATTTTATGGGGCCCGCAGCAAAAAAAAAAAATTTCGGCACGCAAACGAATCTCTATAACATAACACAATCACTTTTCCTATGACATAACTCTTATAAAACCCTTTATTTTGTGGTAACCGTAATGTTCTAAACTTTTTACCGCATTATACGACTATTTGATTGCTGTCCTTTTGTTTATGGGGTGTTACGTACTTTTCACATGCAAAACCAACTCAAGTATATCCATATATAAATAATAATACACCAATTTCTTTGTGTTCCAGAAGAGCTTATTGTTTTTGTTCCATTCATATTCCGGAAAAATCAAACTTAAGCCTTGTTTCCTTAAAATGAAAGAAACATGATGAATTGGTCTAAAACTTGACAAGGTCCTTGTTTCGGCAAGAATATGAATATGTTTCGTTTTCGTATTTTGTCATCGATGATCTGGTCAAATTGAAACCGTCTCTATATCAGCGTGGTCCAGACTTCAGAATTAGTGTTAAATTTCACTTTCATGCTCGGTCACACTGCTATGTCCTCAACCATACACAAAGGGGAGGGAGAAGATAATAAAAACAATAGCTTTGTGAAATGAAATATCAGAAAATACTTAATTAACCTCAACAAATGAGCGTATTTTAGTCAATGTTTAATCACATTGATCAAAACTGAAATCAATGATGGCTGTTCCTGCCACACTGTCCCTGTTATTGTAATAATAATTTTTGTTATCCTTATCCATCATATTTAAACCGCACAATAATTTACATAAATTGTCATTTAAATCAAATAAATATTACTGTAGTATAATATAACGAGGGAGGTTATTATTTACCATCTCTTTTCTCTTATCCAATAATTCATAAAAGTGGTTGTAAGAGAAAATTTGTTATAAATATAATCTCTCCCATAATATAATTTGCTTTTACACTTTTGTCAGAATTATTCATCACACATAATTTTTTACATATTCATCATAATTATTCATGAATTATTGAACAAAACAATCCGTTATACATAGTAACATAATAGGAATAGATCCTCTCGACATGATGCAATGATTATTTTTTTTCCATATAAAATCAACAGTAATAACTTTTTGGGTAAAAGATTTCTCGAGTCACCATTTTCAGTGAGCTCAAAATTACATCATTTTGGGACGGAAATCAAAGTATTTTTATAATTATAATATATTGCAGGGTTATACGGTCTTTATCACTCTAATTTTTTAATCTCATAACTCAAAATGATATTATTTTGAGCTCAGTGAAAATAACTTTATCTCCCGTGACCCCGAAGAAATACTTTTCGCTAACTTTTTTTCATCTTTTATCCTAATGAATTTTCATTACAATTGATTTGATCTGGAGAAAAAGCAGAGAAGCTCCCTCAGAGCGAACCAGTTATCCTTTTCATTTGGTTTCTAAGAAGAAATTCACTAATAATTTAATAGCCACTGACAGTTAATTAACGGCTTTAATAGATTCTAAGCTAGCTGGCAATGACAAGGCACGGAACAACGCCAGTCATATAATGCCACCTGTACTAACACCTTTAGAATAAAGAATTTTTTTTTTCTTTGATTTGACAATTTCGGAGCTAAATACTATATATGCTTTTGTTGGCTGTTGGATATTGGAAACCTCCTTAATCTGTTGTTGGCTTTTGTCTCTTGAGTCTTGTTGCTGTTCCTTAAAAATATTAATCCATCCTAGTTTGTCGGGTATGCTAGCATACGCACCTGAGGCACATGCGCACCGCAGGAACAGAAACAAGTGAAAAAGTGCGCAGTTTAGCCACCCACCATAGTCGGGGAAGCTTCAAACTTCAAGGTTGTAAAAAACTCCCAGGTTGTCTCCTAGTCCTGGTGTTCTGGTCAATAAAAAATTCTTGGATTTTTTATTTTTTTTAAAGAAAAACAACAAAATTAAATCAAACACCGATCCTTTCTCTCTAAATTTCCGTTTTCCTTCAGTTGAATTCTGGAGATCCCTTCTATCTCTCCTATTTACCTTTCCATTTCGGATCTGGTATCTCTCTCTCTCTCTTGCATTTCTTTTTATGCGTTGAGGAATTAACATGAAAATGATTTCCTTTCTTTTCTCTCTGTCTTTTTGTTGAATTGTATGCAGACAGATAGGAATATATATATATAATTTTCGCCGGTGTTGCAGTTGCAAGAGATTCATCGATTAATTGAAAGTTGATGGCTGCTCCACCGGCAAGGGCTCGTGCGGATTATGATTACCTCATAAAACTTCTCTTGATCGGCGACAGTGGTAAGTGAAGGTTCATTTGATTGTTTGTATAGATAACGAATGAGATATTTTATATATAAATATGACTTTTTTTTTTATATTTTTTTCTTTTCAAATTGTTGAATTTGGACTTTGCGGCAAATGTATTTAATTCTGGAGTTAAATCTTTTCATGATCTAGTTTGAATGAGCATTTGAATCATAGTTTCTGTTACTATAATGTAAATATGGTATCAACTATCAAGAGGTTGAATTGCAAATTCCTTCTGATCCTAGTCTGAAAATGTCGGGTAAATTCTTCTTGTTATCGTACTAAAGTGGTCTGGTTGCTTCTGCAAGATGGTTTTAAGCTTTGTTTTCTTGTATTCTTGTAATCTGTTTACCACATAGAAAACAAGAAATATGGCTTTGGTTGGCGTTTCATATGAACTTTTTCCCGTGCCTTGATTACTTAGTACAACATGATATAGATGCCATAGTTTCTTCGACCCTCTATGTTTTACTTAAGTCATTGGATAAATTGAAGTATTATAGTAGACTATAAGGAAATGAAAAATATAATGGCTGTGTTGAGATATATAGTCCACATTGGTTGTATGGGCAACTAATGTGGAGGTTTTGGGCACTCCCACCCTTGAGCTAGCTTTTGGGTGGTGTATCCCAAGTTTCTTTGACATGGTATCAGAGCGTTCGAAATCTCACCGCCTCCCACTTTCTTTGTAGTGGAATCTCCACATGTAGGTGGGCTTGTATGTTGTCCACCCTTCAAGCCCAGTGGGCTCTCGTGTGAGAGGGCGTATTGAGATATATAGTCCCACATTGGTTGTATGGGCAACTAATGTGGAGTTTATAAGATCTTGGGTACTCCCACCCTTTGAGCTAGCTTTTGAGGTGGTGTATCCCAAGGTTCTTGACATGGTATCAGAGCCTCGTCCCCCACTTTCTTTGTAGTGGAATTTCCACATGTAGGTGGGCTTGTATGTTGTCCACCCTTCAAGTCCAGTGGGCTCTCGTGTGAAGGGGCGTGTTGAGATATATAGTCCCACATTGGTTGTATGGGCAACTAATGTGGTCTTTATAAGGCCTTGGACACTCCCACCCCTTTGAGCTAGCTTTTGGGGTGGTGTATCCCAAGGTTCTTTGACAGGCTATTGGAACTGCAAGATGATAATGTGGTGCTTTGGCTTACAATATTCCTTACAAACTTTTTCTCTTATTCTTGTTTGCAGGCGTTGGAAAGAGTTGCCTTCTTCTGCGATTCTCTGATGGTTCTTTCACTACTAGTTTCATCACAACCATAGGGTGAGTTTTCACAATTTAGGAGTGGAAATGCGGATTATTGTGTGCCAAAAGTTTCTCTAGCATCACAAGGACTTTGTTCTTGATGCAGCATTGACTTTAAGATAAGAACCATTGAGCTGGATGGAAAACGGATCAAGCTCCAAATTTGGGATACCGCAGGTCAGGAGCGGTTCCGAACGATTACATCTGGTAAGGTTCATGACCCTTACAGGTACTATTATGATCTTTTGTTACTTGTAGGTGAACACGGAAAGACATTGCTTGGTATGTGGTTTATGGCACTTCCAGATGTAGGATGAAAAGGTTGAGGGAAAAAGGAGGAAAATAAATAAATAGATTATAGACAGAAGAAAAACGGAATAGAGAGATAAAGTACGCACTGAGAAATGCCATAATTGTTATTCAATGTCAGCACTAATGCAGCAGAATGTAATAGGCAGTCCACAGTCAAATTGAAAGATAATTCTCAGTCCCTAGGATTAAGACAAAAATCGGATCCCCAAAATTATGTCCCATGCCTAAGCCTAAATAAAATAATCTTCACCTCTTGATTGGGTCCCCATTGCTTCAATTGCAACCTCGCACAATTTATAGTCGAAAAAGTTTCTGGCAGCATCTTCCTTGTGGACATTTTTAATTAATAATTGATCAGTTATTAATATAAAGATCAGTAGTGAAGTTTGTTTGAGTTATGTAAATGAACTTTCACTAGTGGTACCTGCTATTTTGGTGTTTGATGCTTCATGAGTTTAATTCCATATCTAGCTGACTAGGTACTGTTTTATTGACGTTACTTTAAAGCTCTTTTATTCTTCAGTGGTTTTTAAAATTTTTACTAATGAGAGTGTTTGTCAAGTAGTTTGTTTTGTGCCAACTCTTTACTAAATTGTCTATTTTTTTTTCCAGCTTACTATCGTGGTGCTATGGGCATATTACTAGTCTATGACGTTACGGACGAATCTTCATTTAACAGTAAAGTTTCCATCTGTTGCTTCTTCGATTCAAAATTTGGAGATATGTACTTATCTCTTCAAAGGCTTTCTCATCTGGAATATTCACCCTGCTTATGCTAATTTCAGATATCAGGAATTGGATTCGTAACATTGAGCAACATGCTTCAGACAATGTTAACAAAATACTAGTGGGGAACAAAGCTGACATGGATGAAAGCAAAAGGGTAGGCAAACATCTAGGACCTTTCTGTTTTTGAGTGGGTTCGCTAGAGAAAAATATCTGGGACCTTCGACACACCTATTTTGTGCAGATCTAAGTTAAAGGAGCTCATGAAATGAGCCATTATTGTCATCAAATGTACTTTCTTTATTGTTTGTTATTATGCAAGTTTTACTCTTGGTTGCATGTTAGGATCTATTTGTAAGGTATGGGACTTGGAGTCCATATTGGTTGTATGAGCAACTAATATGGGGTTTATAAGGCCTTAGACACTATCATGCTTTAAGCTAGCTTTTGGGGTGGTGTATCCCAAGATTCTTATCAAATGGTATCAGAGCTTTCTACTATGTCTCCTAGTTGTAAATGAGCGGTGCGGCGGGTGACGCTAACATTGTAGTGTTCGTCCAGGGCTAGTAAAAAGACTAACGCAAAGCCAACCTGCGTGGGCTGCGGAGCGTGGTGGAATGTTAGGATCCATTTGTAAGGTATGGGACTTGGAGTCCCACAATGGTTGTATGGGTAACTAATATGGGGTTTATAAGCCTTGAACACTCCCACCCTTTAAGCTAGTTTTTGATGTGGTGCATCCCAAGGTTCTTATCATTGCATCATTATGATGATATTAGACTCTTAATAAATGAAACACTTTTGTTTGGGGTTGAGAGGGAAGGGGTTAAGGGGGTTGAGTTCTAATTTGATGCCATCAATTGAATCACAAACATCTGGGATCCTCCCTTTATCTTATGTATGTCAAATATGAGATTTTTGGAATTATTAATATACCTTTGCTTTTCTCTCTAGGCTGTGCCTACCTCCAAGGGCCAAGCACTGGCCGATGAGTATGGAATCAAATTCTTTGAAACAGTAAGTTATCTATACTTGAGAATGTGGAAACTTCCTGAAGTTTTTTGTGATTATTACGTACTGAAGATTTTTCTATTGCAGAGTGCAAAGACAAATCTAAATGTAGAGGACGTTTTCTTCTCGATTGCAAGAGATATAAAACAAAGGCTTGCTGACACTGACTCTAAGACGGAGGTATTAGAACTTCCTCTTCCTTGAATTCACATACAAGTTTATTGTGTTAATAGCTCTCTCTCTCTCTCTCTCTCTCTCTCTATATATATATATATATATATATGAAATTTATAGCCGTTAGATAAAAAAAATCAATGGTGTCACATGCTTACAAATAGTCGTTGATCTTTTATATAATATATATAGTGTCAAATTTCAAATTTGACACTGGTGTCAAAGGTTCCTACCTCATATATATATATATCAAGTTGAATGTCTCACAATATTTTCATTGCAGCCGGCAGGAATTAGAATCAAGCAACAAGATCCAGCAGAGGCGGGGCAGGCTGCACAGAAGTCAGCTTGCTGTGGTTGAGGAGGCAAAATTATTGTCCAAGAACAAGAAGGAAGGAGGAAAATACTTGTATGATGATGAATTGATTGTTACTTGTGCTTTGTGTTTTACGTGGTCATTCTTTCATAGTTTCTTACTTTCCAAGAAGTTATATAGGAATCTAAAGCTAAGTGTGATTTTGTCATTGCCCCTTATGTTGTTTGGTTTGGACTTAATCCATTGATCATTGATTTTTTGAAAGGTTAAATGCACTGACATTCTTTAAAATTTTATGAAATTACATTGACCTCATTCTTAGTTTAAAATGTTTACAGTAAATATTTTATTTTAAGCAAGGCTACTTTGTATACAATTTACAAAGGTTGCGGAGCCAGAAAAAAGATAAAAGAACAGTACTGAAAACTGACAAGAAAATAATTGTCAAATGTGAGCTTGTTTCTATAAAGCAAGTAATATTCACCCATTGCTCTAAATTGAACAGAAGACAGGAATTTATTTACCTTTTCAATTGTGAAATGCTTTCTGATTAATCGTTGTACGAAAAACTGTTCAAATTGTTTCAAGGGTTTTATAAGAGTTATGTTGTAGGAAAAATGAATGTGTTATGTTATAGAGATTCGTTTTGCATTTTTTTGCTGCGAGCCCCACAAAATTTTGTGTGTGTAGGAAATTTTGTGTGGTTATGTTAAATGATAGATGATAAACCCTTATTTCAAACAACTAACTTTCAGATGTACTCCTCAATTCCTGTCCTATTGGGTAAAACGGTCTTTCCATCCTCAAAAATATGTGACAACTGTGGTTGTTTTGTTTGCATCCAGCATGTCGCTCAAATTCATAACCATTGGGAGCCTGATCAATCAGCTGAATAGTATGGTATCAAAGGATTTTATGTTTGTGTCCACTTTATCTTAGGAATCATAAATTAATATGACATTGTCATCTCCTTTGCCATTGGAGGCTCCCAATGATTTAACATGGACATCACATCACCTCTGTTGTAGGTGAGTCCCATTAAAGTCACATAACCTTCCTTGTTAAAAGTTTTTCCCTATCCGCACAGACTTGTCTCAACTTTCTCGTTATAGGCCTGATGCAGATCACTATTCTGTCTACTAAAATAATGTCCTTAGTTATGGAGCTTTTACACCATCAGAATCCTTAACCTGATTTACTTTGGCTTTTTTTTCATTCCGCCAAATTATAGATATTAAAATCTTCAACAAGATGAGATATACACAAGACTAAAGATCATGCATCTTCTCCATATCGATTGCTGATCAACTTTGTTATCACATCTAAGTCATCAACCGCAATAAAAGTAGTACTAGTAGTAAATGGGGTTGAGACTGAATGAAAAATAGTATTGTTCTCCCAAGGAGAAAAGTTTACAATTGAAATTCCTGAACTTGATTTTCCCTTTGCATCTTCTGCTGCTTGTTTCTTGTTTGGGAAAAATCTACTTCAGCAGTATCAACAAACCATTGATGAGGTTGCTTGGGTTCAATTTTCAAAGGATTGTCAAATACTGTTTCTCTGTCATTAATATGTCCAGTACCTTTATCATCCAAAACCCATACCGCAACAAAAATTAGTCAAACATGCGTCACATAACAAAGGCACAGGCTGATTTTGTACATACATAAATAGAATGATGGCATACAAAATGTAAAAGAATAAAAGGATACAACTTAAAGATTCAACTTTGTCTGCCTGAGAAAACTGTACTAACGAGTTCATACTGATGAAAGATACCTTTCAGATTCAAATGAACTACGTTCAACAAGCTCTCAATGGCTTTAAAAAATATAAACCGAATATGAGAATTATTAGCAACTAAGTAAATGTGCATGGACACAGACTGGTATAGCAATAAAGTTTGAGCTATAATTTAATCCACAATCCTCAACCATGAAGCTATTCAACAAAGGATATATATATATATACACACGGCTTATCCTTTCTCAAGCTGTAATTTTATTTTCGACTTCTAAAATCTAAATATAACCTTACAAAGATGGTTCAATGATGATAAAGGAAGAGAGAGAAAAAAGGAATCATAACCATTCAAAGATGAATCAATTAATATAAGGAAATAAATAAACAAAACGACGTAGTTTTGGGGTGCCGGAGATAAACTTATCTAAGTTGCCGGAGAAATATCTTTCCCATATATATGAGTTATATTTATCTCATTTTGCATGAGATAACTGAATTTTCTACACACAAAACATGGGTGGGTCCCACTTCTTTTTTCTCTCTCTCCTCTTACCTATGGTCTCATTTACAATTTTATTTTTATAAACATAAAATAACTATTTTCCTACAAAAAATTACTTCTATATATATATATATATATATATATCAACACCGGACTCTATAATTGAATGGGTAAAGTGCTTTTACCAAAAAAAAAAAAAAAGAATGGGTAAAGTGTGTGTCATTAACACGTTTTTTGCCTAAATCGGCGGAAAACGCCCTCCTTTTCTTTAAACTACTGAAAAAGGAAGCGGCAGAAGAATGGAACCCGGAATGCCAACAGGTGTTTGCTAAGTTGAAGCAATGCTTATCAACCCCGCCAATACTGACCAAGCCCGAGTTAGGAGATATCCTGACCTTATACTTGGCCGTGGGCGAGGAAGCCGTGAGCGCGGTCCTGATCAAGGAGGTAGAAGGGGACCAAAAACCAATTTACTTCATTAGTAGAGCGCTACAAGGAGCTGAATTACGATACCAGAAACTGGAAAAAGTATCATATGCACTGCTAGTTACAACAAGGAGATTGCGACCCTACTTCCAAGGACACCAGATCCGAGTCTGCATTAACCAGCCGGTTAGGCAAGTATTGCACAAGCCAGACTTGGCTGGGAGAATGGCCAGTTGGGCAATCGAGCTAAGTGAATTTGATATTAGTTACGAAAGTCGGAAGGCTATTAAATCACAAGCCTTGGCCGACTTCGTAATGGAGATGACGTCACCACACCAAGAACAAGACCAAACCGGCAAAGCTTGGAAAGTCTTTGTAGATGGATCCTCTAACAAAAAGGGGAGCGGCGCCGGCGTCATACTCGAAAGCCCAGAAGGGGTAACCATAGAACACTCTTTGAATTTAAGTTTTCCAACATCAAATAACCAAGCTGAGTATGAAGCGCTACTAGCCGGGCTGCTACAGGTCAAAGATCACGGAGCCAACCATGTGATAGTATTCACTGATTCCCAGTTAGTTGCATCTCAGATAGAAGGAAAATACCAAGCCAAAGGACCCTTAATGATTAAATACTTGCAGAAGGTAAAAGAGTTGATGGCCAACTTCGACACGACTCAAATCAGGCATATACCTCGGGAAGAAAACGACCGAGCTGATATATTATCAAAATTGGCCAGTACAAAGAATCCGGGAAACTACAGGACGATAATACATCAAAGTCTACCCAACCCAAGTTGCGTCATGATGATCACAACTACGTCAGATTGGCGGCACCCTATTATCGAATATCTCGAAAAAGGGACGAAGCCGGAAGACGCTCTGGAATCTCGGAAACTTATCCGGGATGCAACGCAGTACACAATGGTAGACGATCAGCTGTTTCGGAAAGGATTGCACACCCCGATGTTAAAATGTCTCGGCTACCAAGATGTCGGTTACGTATTGTCAGAAATCCATGAAGGTATCAACGGGCATCATATGGGTGGCAAAGCACTAGCTCGAAAAGCACTACGAGCTGGCTACTACTGGCCAACTATGGAGATGGATTCAAAAGAGCATGTGAAGAAATGTGATAGTTGCCAAAAACACGCCAAGCATATCCTCTCCCCACCAGAGGAAATGAGGTATATATCAGCTCCTTGGCCATTCTTTAAATGGGGAATGGACCTCTTAAGACCCTTCAAAGCAGCTGAGGGGCAACTAAGATGGTTAATTGTGGCAGTAGACTATTTCACAAAGTGGATAGAAGCAAAACCAGTGGCCACTATCACCTCAGCCAGAATCCGGAAATTCTTTGAGAAAGGCATAATTTCCAGGTTCGGAATACCAGCTGAATTAGTCACAAACAATGGAACGCAGTTTGTTGACAAAAACTTCCAGCAGTTGATGCAGGATTTTCATGTCAAACATCGATTCGCTTCTGTTGAACATCCACAGTCAAATGGACAGGCTGAAGCAGCAAACAAGATAATCGTTAAAGGCCTCCGGAAAAGAATGACAGACGCTCAAGGAAGTTGGGTTCAACAGCTACACTTTGTTTTGTGGGGGTATAGAACAAGTACCCAGACATCAACAGGGGAAACTCCTTTCAGATTGACGTACGGTTGTGAGGCTATGATCCCGGTTGAAGTCGGAGAGACCTCCTGGAGACGGATGAATAGTATAACGCAAGGCAAGCAACAGAACAGCAGGATGCTCACTACCGAGTTAGACCTCATCGAAGAAACTCGAGTTCTAGCTCATTGCCGAGATATTATGGACAAACAACAGATGGCGGCCAGGCATGATAAGAAGGTGCGGCCAAGGAGCTTCGAGATCAATGATTTAGTTCTCAGAAGAGCAGATATCGGTAATCGCAATGCAAGAGAAGGCAAGTTAGCTGCTAATTGGGATGACCCTTACCGGGTTAAAAACAAACTCGGAAAGGGTGCATATGTCCTCGAAACAATTGAGGGCAAACCAATTAAAAGAACATGGAATGCGGACAAACTGAAGACATATTATAGTTGAATAGCCCTCATCTATTCTATAATAAAAGTTATCCTCTATTAGGGACTTTATTTAAAAGCCAAATATGCTGGCATTTTTCATGTATTACTCGAACAAATAAATAAATGAGGATTTATTTCTTATTTAAGATCTACTCTTATTTGTTATTAGTATCGAATACGAACCAAGGTATGAGTTGCAATCTGCCAACAACGACCCTGATCAGGTCAAAATTACCTATTACCTTTTGTTTTCAAAAGGGATGGGTAGGTGCCATGATTGCCTCTGCCTTGGAAAAAAGTTTACACAGACACGTCTTAAATGACGAAATGATCTGTACGCCGGTTTAGTTTGCATAACTAAACCAAAAAATATGCGTCATAAGTAAATGACAAAATCGGAATCCGTTCAAATATGCTCCAACCTTGGCCAGGTTGTATAAACCAAACTAGCTGATGTAAATCAAAAGTTAGAACATATATATAAAGCCAGGCATAAACCGGCAAATATTCCTTAGAAAGGCTTTAAAAAAGCCATAACAAATTTTTTTGCAAGAGTTAAAACTAGGAAGAAGAGGGAGGACGCGTGTTGACCTCCTTGCCCTTCTCCTCCACTGGTCTATCCTCACTAGGGTTGGCCGAGTCACAGGGCGGAGATTCTGGAGGACAACCAATGATAACACCATTGCTCACATAAGCTTGAGAATGAATACCACGGGTGGTAAACTGAAGCCCTGGATTAACAACTCGCAATTGGCTGAGAGCGTTCTCAAACGAACCGGCTATGGCCTTTTCGAGTTCACTTCGATAAGCTTGGGCAGTACTTTCAGTTTCCTCCAGCTTCGCTTCCAGATCTTCAAATTTAAGTTTGAAATCCGTCAAAGACTTATGGTTGAAATCATGCACAGATTTCAGATCTTTATATTCTTTCTGGACCTTAGCCAAGGCCTCCCTAGTAGAAGAGAGATCTTCTGCAAGCTTCTCTCTTCCCGCCTTTTCCTTCTCCAGCGCCTCCTTGGCCATTTTTAACTCCGCCAACACCTTCGACTTCTCTCCCTGGCAGGCAGCTAGGTCGTTATAGGTACGAAGATAATTACTCTTCAGCGACAGCAGAGGTCGGACCATGGCCGACATCTTCATGCAGCCGATCTTCATGTCCTCCAATTCCTTAATCTGCGCAGCTGTAAAGGGCGAATAGTTGAAAAATATCTCCGGAGGGCAAACGGCTTCCCGCAAGGGGTTGGTAAGGCCTGATTTCCACAAAACATGTTTGGAAATCCCAGCAGAATGAGGGGGCATGATAACGGCCGGGGTCGCCACCGGAGCAACCGAGGTAACCTTATCCGGCTTTCCCTTTGATTTCTCCACAGCCTTAGCTTTTTCAGCAGCAGGTTTCTTGGGCTGCTCATCTATGACTTTCCGCTTTTTGCTTGGCGGATTCGCGGCTTTGGTAGGAGCACCTCAGCTCAAGACAGATAACCAGCTAGGTTGGTCATTCTTCTTGCTAGATTGATCTTCCTGAGTTTGACCTGCCATATCGGGAACTATTGAACAAACATTAGACACAGCCACAAAACATCATGAGACAATCAAAAATGCAAAGATAAACATACTCAATTCCAGGTCAAGCTCCTCTTGAGATTTGTAAATCAACGAGGCAACACTGGCAGGCTGTCGGGTTTGTAGATAATTCCCAATAGCGATTGCCGTATTAATATCCGAAGGACTCAACTCGGACTCATTAAAACGATAGCTTGCGGGGGAAACCGAAAATGGTCAGATGACCAACATAGGAGAAATTTCCCCTCTACATCCTTAGTCCCACAATTATTAAGAAACCACACCTCCTTTCCAGGATGAGCGGAGACTTTGAAAAACGGATCCTTAAAATTTTTAAAGGAGTCAGTGTATACTCGGAACAACCTACGACCCGTAATTCCACGAACGGTAACCCATCCCTTCCGTTCAGGGGGTTCGCGACCGGTACGACAGGAGACAACTTGAAAAAAATAGAAAAAGACACAAACTGACGGTACGAGCGTCAGGTATGCACAAAATCGCTCGAAAGCTTTTACAAAACCCTAGCCATTGGGATGGAGTTGGGTGGGAGATATATGCAAATGGTTAAGAATTTTCATCTGAAACTCTGTTAGAGGAAATCGAACACCGAGTTGGGTTATCACATCTCGGTAAAAGAAGAAGGAGCATGGCTCATCTTCTGCCCCTCCAGAACAAGCTGGTTCATCTTCGGAGGGAGGGAAGATGTCATAATTTTCCAATTGCCCAACAGGAAGACTAGCCACGTCATCGGAACTCATTCCGGACGTCGTGTTTAAAACCTCATATGTTACCCAAGGGAATTGAGTAACTAGGGAAGAAGGGGGAGACTCGAAACATGACTCGGTTGAACCCGACTCATCTACATCTTCTTCAGGGAAACATGCCATTAATACCTAGAAATGAAAAAACAAAAGGGGATCAGATGAGGATGGATATACCTGAATTTAAAGTGCTATCAGATGAATCACTAGATGATGATGACGATAAGTCAGAAATCATAATTGGTTTGTTAACTCGGCCAGATGGAGGGGTAGAAACCGGAATGCTCCCAAGACGACAACTATCAAGGGTAGATTCCGCCAAAGAATCACATCCTTGCTGGACGAGTTGAGAACTCAGATAGACACATGAAAAGCAAGGGACATCTTGGGAAACAGGAAGAGAACGGCGAAAATTCCCAAAATTAGAACCCGAAAAACTGGGACTCTCAGACGAAGGAGGGGGATGAGTAGATGATGGAACTCGGGTAGGTGATGGAACTCGGGGTTTGGGAGGTACACGGCCTTTTCGACCACCTTTACGAGTTCTTGAACCACGATGCCCACGAAGCATGGCTTGCCGTTCTTCCTCTTCGGTCCTGAGAATCCCCCAAAGCCAGTAACGGGCACCAGGAGGAATTCGTTCCAATAAATCGGAATCTACGCCATCCTCCTGGATACATCGCAAAGCTGAGAAGGAAGGTTTCTTCCTTCCCATTTTTGAACAGAGAGTTAAGGTTAGAAGAGACAATATTTTCTAGTAGGAAAAAAGGCAATCACATTTTAGAAAACAGAGAAATAAGAAAGGAGGACGCTAGACTACACACGTATGACAGAAGAGGGAAAATGCAAACAAAATTAAAAGCAAGGTAAAGAGCTTCAAAATACCTGATTATGAGAGCGTAAATGAACGGAAAGTTTGCAGCAAAGCAAAACCAGAAACCACAGGAGCTTAGGGACGATAAAGGAACAAATGACGAAAAGAAGTAGAAACTGCAGAATAAAAAAAGACTGCAGGAAGACCAAAGAACAAGGATAATAGGGTCATTTAAAATCTACCGTGGGTAACAACCGCCAAAATCGCGAGTGGAGAGTGAAGTGGTGTGGAAGTGCTAAAGGCACAACCACCCCATCGCTGCAAAAGGCAATGATTCGACACACAAAAATGATGACACTCATAAATACGCACGGTAAACAAGACTGCAGGAAAACTGCAGGAAATAGCTGCAGCACGCAAAGGCATGCGAACAACGACGCGTGGCCAAGCATGCGTAGGAGAGAGGCATTTGCCGAAATCTAAAAAGGAATTGGAACATAACGAGGCATCTACACCAGATTACAGCCAACGAGTCATACCGAGTTGCATCGCCCATATTTCAGGCACCCAGACAACCCGAAGTCTCGGATAGCCCGGCTGGGGGGCAACTGTTATGGACCCGGATAAAGACCCACGTAAGTTGGCTTACCTCAGCAACCCGGTAAGAAGGCACACACTAACAGGCCCATCACATCAACCCGGAGAACTCGAACCCGGTCCGTTACTCCTGATAAATACCTGAAACGGACCATAATTATGGAGGCATAACGCTCGATACGTTACACCAGTAACGGCCGACAAGGCTATAATGGCCCCCGCGCCATTACAGCTCAGCTCCACAATTCAAACCAGAGGCAGCCCCTATAGATAAGAGGGCTTATCGATGATACAACACACATGATCAACCACTTTCACCACACTAACACCACTATCATATTCTTTCCAGTGATCAAGCTAGGTATAGGGATATCTTCATAATAGATACCCCTAATCAAGGCTATACGATCCAGAGTGACCAATCAACCTGATAAAGGTTGAACATCTCTGTCCTCAGGACAGAACAAAAGTTATGTCATTTTAAGAGAGAGAAAGAGATAGATAAAGGAGGAGAGAGAGTTGACAAAAAAATAAAGGTGTGAGTCTCACTTCTTTGTGAGAGTGAAAGGATATAAGTGGTGTTATCTAAAAGGATAAACAATTTTCCCTAAATTGAATACGAGAATACATTGGATATATTTTCTTACACTTGTTGATGCCTTTCAACTTATAATACTATGCCTTTAATGAAAAATATTACATGTTAGCTAAAATTCTTTTTTTTTGTCAAATTTTTCTCTCTCCTGCTCTGATTGATGAGATGTACTGAATCTAGGTACAACATTAATACCAAAAAATTATTCCATATTACAAGCGCACGTCACGGGTTTAGTCATGTGTATGGTGGGATTGAAGCGTGGATTTGGGAGCATGGGAATTGGGAATGGTGTGGCCCATGAGACGTTTGTTGGTACAATTGAATTTAGGAAAAAAAGGGAAGGGAGACACATTAATGATAATTTCTTGTGTAAGTTTACCAGTCCTCACTTCTCATGATCTAGGTTTTAATCGCGTCAACCCGACTCACCATTTTCACTGGCTCAATTTTTTTTATCCAACACGAAGAAATATTTGATATTAAAATGAGATAAATGTTCTTATTATTAATTTTTTTTATTATCATTCCACTACTACCCTAATCACCACCATTGGAATAGAGAAAATGTTGAATAAAGAGAAAGAAAAAATAAACAACTATTGAATCTAATAGTAATTAGAATGGTTGTGGAGCAATAGTAAAAAAAATTGGTAGTAAGAAATATATGGGTCTATCAAAATATCCTATCTCTATTAAAATATCCTGTCTCTATTAAAATAAATATATGGATCTATATTTTATGAATAATTAAGTTACACAAAATTAAAAAAACTATAATTTGAATTTTCAAAAAATTTATATTAACATAAAAACATTATCCTATTATATATAGGATATTAATTTAAATTAGTATATTTTATAATTTTTAAAAATTCAAGTCTAATTTTCATAATTTAAATTAAATTTCATTAATTTATAATTAGGCCGAATCTTGGGTATTGTTATGCAAGGTAAAAGTATTAAATTTTGCACATTAAAAATGTAACACTTTAGCTTGTATTTTATTTATGTGATTAAACTTAAAATATTAATCATTGAAAATATTATTTCTTTAAGAGTATGTTAACTTTTTTTTTCCAAATTAATCCATGCGAAGCGTTATACCTATTTTTAAACAGGTATATTTCTTAGTCCTTTTTCTTAGTACAATATTTCTTAGGCCTTTTAGTTTTCCCATATGGATGATCATTTATGCATTGAGTCGAGTTATTTGTGCGGATGAATCATACCTTTTTTTTTTTCTTCAGTAGATGGTGGAATTATAGTTAGTCTCTTCATTAACTATGTGTAAAATAATTAATATTAAAAACAAAATTATCTATTTCTATTAAATAATTATTAGAAAAAATATTTTTTCGGTCACTGAATATAAACTTATCCTCAGTGAGCTCAAAATGACTTCATATTGAGATTGTAAGATTAAAAATTTATAATGACAAAGACTAATATAATCCTACAATATATTAGAATACAAAAATATCATAATTTTTGCCTTAAAACTATATTATTTTAAGTTCACTTAAGATAACTTATCTCCGTCAAGAAATTCTGTGCCCCTAATTATTATCTGATGTTAAATATTCTAAAAAGTTGATGCGTTATTAACAGGTTGGTCTCTTAATTTTTTATTTTTTTGTCGGGATCTACACATCTTAGGCGGCAGATGAATAAAAACTTAACTTAGGAATCTAAATTAGAGGTGGCAAAGCGGGCTGCCCGTCCCGTCCCAGCCCGTCATAAGCCCGCTATTGAAGGAGGGCTAGATATCTCAGCCCGCCCCGCCCCGCCAAACCCGTAGCATTTTACACTAAAATTAAAAAAAATAAAAATAAAAATAAGCCGTGGCGGCCTGGCTGGCTTGGCGGGACGAGATTGGTGGACGGACTTAGTTGGCAGCGGGTTTGGAAAACTCAGCCCGTCTCGCCCCGTTTGACGGGCGAGGCCCCTTTTTGCCAGCTCTAATCTAAATGAGTGAGAACTTAACCTAAAAAATGGGTTAAGTCTACATAAATTATTTCAAGTCTAGTTTGAATTGTTAGTTTGATACAAGATAAATTATAAATTTAGTTTGTGTAAGTTTTAAAAAATACAAGGTTTTGTCCTAACCTATCAAGCCTACCACCCTTCAAAAATAATATATTGACAATTTAATTATGTTGTTGAAAATGAAAAAATAATCAATTGAATTGAATCGCATTGATTTTTTAATTAGAAAATTAAATTTTAATTTAATTTAAAATAAATTAGAGTTTATATATTGTGTATAAAAAATTAACAAAAAAATATTTATTTTAAGACTAATCAACGATGATATTTAAACATAAAAGATGCAACTAACAAATAAGTGAAAGTCAATCAAATTAAATTAATAAAAAGAATTTTCCAACAAAAAATAATTAATTAAATAAAGAAAAATAAATAAATAAAATCACATGTAAACACATGCTCAACAAACAAGAACAAGATATATAAAAGCATACAATACTCCTAAGTTAAATAATACGTAATTTTTTTAATAAATTTTTAGTAAAGAAATAATTTTGTCAATGAGACAAAAAAAAATACAGAGAATATAAACTTATTATCAATTACGAAAGTATTGAGAATTCATGAATGGTTTAAAAGGTATGAGAAGTTAAGATTAGGGAGGGAGGAAAAGTAATAAAGTTTAGCACAGGAGAGAAGATCAATGATGACGAATGAATTTAGGAGGTGTTTGGTTCAAGTTTTTTAATTATTTTTCCATATGTTTGACTTTGGCAAAATATGTAATCTACATTTGGTAGAAAGATTTGAAACATTTCCCCATCTTTATCATTTGCATAGCTTTTTATACAAAGGCGGATCTAGAGGGGGCTAGGGTGGGCTCCCGTCCCCCCTAAAATTTGATAGGAAAAAATTATATATATAAATTGTATTTTAATAATATTACAAAATGTCTGTGAGTGGGTAAACTACTGATATGCGTGAAGAGGAAGCACAAAATATCAACGACTCAAATCAAACTTCTGAAAATTGTTCAGCTTGCAATTGCAAGAGAAGACAACTGAAGAGGAAACACAAGCATTTTCTTTGAAGGGGGCGTGAGACTCAATTTTGAAACTCTTCAAGTACCTCTTCGGTAGTAATCTTCCCCAACTATTTTACATAGAAAAGAAAATGATGGAATTTTTTTTTCCTATAGGCAAATAAATTTCCATCCCCATTTTCTTAGGAATTTTTTTTAACCTCCTACCAAACATGTGATTAGATTAAAAAATTGTAGTGTGTTTTTCTAAATTATTCTTAATCTCTTTAAATTTCCAACAATTTTGCCTATAAAAAGAATGAAAGGACATATATAACTTTGTGGGTATCTAATTTATTGATAATGGATAACATTATTTATTTATGGGTTCGTCTCTTCTGCAACAATAGCGTATGGTTTTTTTAATTTATTTACACATACAGATTCTGACATTTAAAAAGAAAGAAAATAGATAGGATTCACATGCATAAAATAAAATCAAGAACAAGTTTCGAAATAAAATAGAAGACCAATTTCTTGATGATTCTTTGATTACATACATCAAAAAAAAAATTATTGAGTTTTAACACGGATTCAATTCTATATCAGTTTAACAATAAGAAAATACGTAAAATAAGAGTCAAATGAAGTGATCTTAATTTTTGTAATAGATTTCTTTTAATTTTTTGTATATTAGGTCTGTATTATATTTCAAATATTTTTGTTTATAATATAATATTTTTTATTTTCGCCTCCTATCATTAAAATTCTTGCATCCACCACTATTTTTATAATTGCTTGTTAAAATTGAAGCCAAGTCACCATTGAGAAAGACAATTTAGTGGTAGTATTCTCTTACTTTACACAAATATCCAACTGGCACTGTTACTTTAAAGTAATTTACATTCAAAAAATTTAAAAAAGGGATATTTTAGTAATTGTAACTCATTTTCCCATCAATATTTTAACTCAAATCAAACATAGACTTTATAATATTTACCAAATTTTCCCTGTAAAATTTATTCTAACCAAACAACTTTTTTTACATTTTCCTATCAAATTCACTTTCCAACCATTTTCCTACTAATTATATTTCCCTAGTATTCAAATTTTTTTTCCTCAACCAAACGCTCCGGGTTAAGAAAAATATATTTGTCAAGTGAGAAAATAAAAGATTGTGAAAAATTAAAAAATTATAAGATTTTATTTTATTAAAAATAACAAGATATTATTTTATTAAAAAATGACAGGATATTATTTTATTGAAAAATAACAATATATATTTATATTAAAAATAAAATATTATTTTTAAAAAATATGAGCCTAAAGGATTAGAAGCTAGACATGCTAAAGTGATACGGTTTCTAAACAAGTCAAAATGTAGGCAACAAGCCGTTTGACCCATTCATGCTCGTAAGTTCTTAAACAATTGTTGAAAATAATTGTTATAAAACCAGATTTGATAGACATGTTATAATTAAATAGAATATAACATAATATTATGTATATGCACTATTCACTCATCAAAATTAATTGGATAAGAACTAAGTAGTTACAATGACAACAAAGTGAATTGAATTACATACGTACGTCTCACTCTTGAGTAACTAACGAATTAAACAATTAAGAACAGGTGTCCTTGGGTTAAGATCATTCTCCGATGGCGTCAAGTTCAAGTCCAAGCACAAATTAAACCTTGCAGCATCTTTGGATTTCTTCAAGAGACGCAAGGTATGCTTATGAATCAGCATATCATTATTAGTAGCAGCAGCTCTATGTTTTCTCATGTGCCCTCCCAAAGCTTGTCCAATTGCAAACTCAAGGCCACAAATTGGACACGTGTGCATCCTGTGTTGCATGGTCGTGCTTGGTAACGGGTAATGACACGAAAGGTCTCCAAGCATTAGCTTTGGCTTCTTGTGACTTGCTCTATGACCCCCGAGGGCTTGAAAAGAAGAGAACTTTCTATTGCATGTTTTGCACTTAAAACCACCATCCTTTAACTCTCCCTCTCTCGATGGTTTGGTTTCACTTTCACCAACTTTGGTAATTAGCATCAAACAGTTAGGCTCCTCTTCTCTGCCTCTCTTCATAGCTTATTAATGGTTTACTATAGAAGAAAAGTACAAGTAAGCTCTTGAGATTTGAGAACTCTCCCAAGTATCAAAATAATTAATGAGTTTCAAGGTACTGCACTCTTATATATGGATAGGTTTGTAGCATCGGTGAGGAAGGAGGTTATTTAAAGAGATCCGGGACCACCATTTTTAGGTGGTTCTTAGTGTAAAAAGGAGGGTAAAATTGGAAAAGTGGGAAAATAATAGGGGCAAAAAAGGAAAGAGAAAATTAATGTTGTGAATGGGAGTACCAAAAAATTCAGTGATCCTGGAACATATTAAATACTTGCGTGAGGAAAGTGCATGTATAGCTACTACGAGTCTACGACTATGACTATTGGAAATTACGCGTAATAAGTGGCAGAAATTACCCTTGTCTTTTCCTTTGCAATTAAGGAACGAAGATAGTGACATTAGGTCAGGTGTAAATACGCGACAAGTTGAAAGGTCAGATAGTTTATTTTCCACATGTTTGCGTGACCGCGTATCCATTAGGAGGTGACCTATATGTCTATGTTGAAGACCGAGAAATCCAGCTGAAATTACTACTGATTTGACTATACAAATTCTGCATTATATTCTAGAACTTTGGAATAAAAAAAATGATTTTATAACAGTTATATCCTAGGAAAAGTGATTGTATTATGTTATAGAGATTCGTTTTGTGTGTCGAAGTTTTTTTTACTGTGGGTCCCACAAAATATTGTGTATGCAGGAAAATTTTTATGGTCATGTTAAATGATAGATGATAAACCCATAAAAAATGATGTTAATGGGACGAAGAATTCAAAATTTAAGTAATTTATGCAGTGTAACACGTTAATTGATTTACCTATACTCAGATTTTATTATATGATAAGAAAAATGAATTTCTTTACCTCTTAATGCAAAAAAGTAAATAAAGGAAAATATAGCTCGGAGAATTTTTTTCTTCTACAATAAATTAATACATACTATAATTTTAAAAATTATTATTTTTTGCTCTCTTTTCAGAGATTGTCACGTAACTGAAAGATAAAAATCAACTTTAATATTATAATTATATAATACTATATACTACCAAAATAATATATAATATTAATTGATTGCAAGAGAAATTTCTTCTCCTACAACATAAGAAGTTGGGAACAACAAATAAATCATAGCATTACTTTAGTTCTTTTTGATAATTAAAATATGTACAAAGAGTGTGTGTATTTAAATTGTGAACCAATGCATAATTTGTACAAAAATTCACATAATACAAGATGTATATTTTGGCTGTGTGTGTTAAAGTCATGAACATCCTGACACGCAATGAGAATAATGCGTGACACGTAGTATAGGATAATGTAGGCACATTTCACTCGTATTAAATAAATAAATAATATGTACTCCAAAAAAATAAAAAAAATAAATAATATGTTAAAAGAATTAAACCGATTATATATTTATTTTTTTCACTAAAAGGGTTTAAAAAAAAGTCAGAAAAATGAACTTATGTTATTAGAACAGAGTTTTCATGTAAAAAACTACATGCATTCTTCTTCTTCTTTTTCACGAGTGAAATTATGTATCAATTTGAGTGCGGAGAATGTTTGAAAAGGAACAAAAAATAATATGAGAGATGAGATGAGCATGGCGTGTGGACCTTAGAGAATTTGGTGTATGAAAGAAGGAAAAAGAGAAATACTCAGCAGCAAGAAAAAAATATATTTTATATCTGTAGAAGCTTCAGTTCAGGCACAAGACTATGGAAATTTCTGCATTGAATTTGGTATTTCTTTTTATTAAAAAAGAATTTTTTTATTTTAACTCATTTTTGTATTTTTTTTTAGTTCAAATTTTTTTTCTTTTTTAATATGAATTTAACTATATCTGTTGCACCAAATTTTTTCTCCAAAATTAGATTACAAAAGCAAACTAATGTGCGTCCAAAAAAAATATATTAGTTGATTAAATAAGGAATGCGGTGCGTCCTCACTTGTGAGTGTGAACTCCTTTCTTATTTCCATACCATTGCTTAATGAATTCCAATGCATTAGACCAATCATGTATCATTGTTTAGAATTATACCCTTTCCTGATTCTTAACTAGGGTATTTTTTATTTTTATCTTTTTCATTTCTAAAATAATATAAGTTATTGAATAAAAAAAAAAATAAAGACAGCCTAAGGATCTAAATTTTGAATAAATTGAATCATATTAAAAATGATATCCACGTTACGAAAAAAGAATGATTATTCTTAATCTTAAAGATATTGAAAATCACACATTTTAAAATTGTTATGTAACATTTTCAATTCTATAATTAAAAAAAATAAAAAATATTCATATCTAACCCCACATATATTGATATAAGGTTTGTAAACCAAATCAATAATAGCTTCGGAATTTCTCCAATCCTTTCATTCAACGAATAAGCTTGAATCTGACCGTCCGGGATTTATTATTGGTGTTATTATCGTTCTGTCTCCATGAGTTGTATCTGATGATTTTATCTTTATTGTTGAAAGATGCCAGAGTGGTACTCCCTTTTAATTATAAGATTTCAGACTATTTTAACTTGATTCAATGTCATTCTTTCAATTTATTTTAATTTTTTATGGACTTATTTTATATCATTTATGTAAGTTAAGTTATTAAAAAATTAATATATAAATTTATTATTTAGAGCATAACTTGTGTATACCCTTTAGTTTTATCAAGGGATTGTTTGTGGGAAATTTTTTATAGGGAAATAGTTTTCTCATTTTACATGAAATTTTTTTCTCATGCTACACTCACAATACATGAGTGGGTCTCATCTTGACTTTTTTGTCTTCTCACTTTTTTGTGGATCCCACTCATATATTGTGAGTGTAACATGAGAAAATTTTCTCATGTAAAATGAGAAAATTAATTCTCTTTTTTATATGGTCCAGGACCATGGTGATCCTTCCACTGAGAAATTGACACATGGCTCAAAATTTTTATTTTCTCTCTGCTATTTTCTCTCCGTTCAACTTTTTCTCTCTTTCTCTCACGAAATACCTCACCCAAACAAATTTGTGCCGGGATGGGAGGCTATCTTGTCAACTTTTAAATATGAAAGCTTGGAGAGTTTCTAGTGGGAAGTGAGAACTCTCTGCCTATCAAGGTACTGACCAAAAAAGACAAAGTAGTCAAATATAGACTAATAATAAGCATATCAGTTTAACGAAGAATGAAAAATCATATACAAAATTACAAACATTATCTGTTTTTGTTTTTTTGTAGCTAGAGTTTAGAAATAAATATAAAATTATAAAAGTGGAAAACTAATATGAGAATGTTTATTTTCGTTTGATCCAATATGTATATGATATAGTTTTTTTTTTCACTATAATTATTACATGAAAAAACATAATTTTTTTATTATATAAATATCTATTTTAATTTTTAAAATTTATATTTTTTTTATTTTTCATATTTTCAATTTTTAAAACTTTTTTAAAATGCAATTGAAATGTATTCATTTTTAATAATTTTAAAAAATACTTACTTTAATAGCATTCAGTTACAAAGTTTTGTATTCATTTCATTTAGCTTAACATATTCATCAATTTAACGAATATATTTTTTATTGAATATTGGGAATATTATAAAATTTAATCAACCAAATATAAAATCACTTATAGTCACACGGGCTTTTGAGTCTTTGTTCCGATTCAGTGGGCCAAAAAAGAGGAACACATATTTTGCTTTGTTGCGTAGACCGTAATACTAACCGAAGTGAGAACCAAACTTGCAAAGCAAGAACAAGAAACAACACTGTCATGGGAAAAAAAATGCCCCCAATCCTAGTTAGGAGGCAAGACATTGATGAGTACAATGATAGTGTTAAAGAGAAACAACTCAATCACAATACAACCAGTTCAAGGGAAAATTTATTGCAGATTGTAAGCTTGTCACCATCACTTTCACCCTTCAAGCTTCCAGATACTCATAAGTATTTTGAGTATCAAAATTGAATTTTTCCAACATGACCTCTCTTCGGCCATATATTTTGAAGTATGTTGAAGATAAAATTATATTTTATTGTGCAAAAAAATATTAATCCCAAAAATAAAATATAGCACCAGTATAATTTTTTTTTTACAAATTATTTACTTATCTAATGCGAATGAAATACACGAATATGTGCGTCTAAATAGGCACTAATGCGTGACTTGTGCAAAAATTCACACAATACAATATGCACATCTTGACCGTGCGCGTTCAAATCACGCGCTTCTGATGTACATTCAAGTTTGCATGCCCTGGTGCGTGATGAAAGTGATGTGTGACATGTGACAGGGGATAATGTGCAATTTAAACGCGTACACTCCACATATGTATTTCACTCGCATTAAATGAATAAATAATTTGTAAAATAAAATAAAAATAGTATCACTTTTTTTTACACTAAAATGGTGAAAAAGTCATAAAAAATGAACTTATGTTACTAGAACATTATTTTCATCTAAAAAACTACAGGCAGTCTAAAAAATTAAAAATAATAATTTATTCAAGAGATTAATATATTTTATGTTATTGGAGTTAATTTTATCTTCTCTATATAAAAAAAAATATGTATGATGTATATTTTCTTTTTCTTTCTATTCTCTTTACATAACCGCATGTGAGACTAATACACCTTTATATATGTATATAATATGATAAACATCAATTCCTTTATTCAAAAGTGAAATTATTTATCAATTTGAATGCAGAGAATGTTTGAAAAGGAACAAGGACTAATATGAGAAATAAGATGAACATGGCATGTGGGTCTTAGAGAATTTGGTGTATGAAAGAAAGAAGAGAAGTACAGATTGACTAGGAAGAGAAAGATATATTCTGTAGCTGTAGAATCTTTGGCACAAGACTAGATTACAAAAGCAAATGTGTGTGCGTCTAAAAAATATTATTATATTTTTTTATATGTATTCTTATTCAACTTTCTTCGTCACTTTGTCTTCGGAAGTATAATTTCTTTCAAAAAAATTGCTTTTATCATAATTTAAATTCATAACCCAAACAAACCCTTGGTCACTTGTGCGTGTGAACTCCTTTCTCATTTCCATACCACTCTTAATGAATTCCAACCCATTAGACCAATCATGTATCATTACTTAGAATTACCCTTTCCTGGTTCTTAGCTAGGGTCGTTTTCATTTTTAAGTTTTTTTTACCTTTTACATATTTTTAAGTTTTTTATCTGCCAAAAAATATGACTGTATAATATAAAATCTATTTTATTATTTCTAAAATAATATAAGAATTGAATAAAAAATTTAAAGACAGAATAAGGATCTAAATTTTGAATAAATTGTATCATATTACAAAATTTTATCCACGTTATAAAAAAGAATGATTATTCTTAATTTTAAAAATGATAAAAATTACACCTTTTTAAAATTGCTATGCAACATTTTCAATTCTATAATAATAAAAAAAGTATAGATCTAACAGCACATATATTGATGTAGGGTTTCGGTAAATCAATAACAGTTTCGCCATTCATTCATTCAAGGAAGAAGCTTGAATCTGGTCATCGGTGATTTATTATTGGTGAGGTATTATCCATTCTGTCTCTGTGAGTTGCATCTGATGGTTTTATTTTTAGGACAATATTATTTTCATATTACAAGATAAAAGTATGGTCTCATGCAGGGACAAATTCATGTGGGATTCATCGTTAAAAAAAACTTTATATGATTTTTGATGTACGTGCAGTAACAGCAAAAACTAATTCTTTTTATTTTTTATGGGGTAGTACATAATGTAATTTATAAAAATGTAAAAATAAATTTTTTTATAAATATAATCTTATTCTATTTTTATTGTTGAAAGATGCCAAGTGTGACTCCCTTTTAATTATAAGATTTCAGATTATTTTAACTTGATTCGATGTCATGCTTTCAATTTATTTTCATTTGTTTTATATCATTTCAAAAACTTTTTGGCATTCTCTCTCTTTAATTCAATGGTAATTACATAGGTAGTAAGTTAGTAGTAGAAAAATTTGATAATAAGAATATCCTCCCTCTTGTTTTATATCATTTATGTTAATTATTAATCAAAAAAAAAATTATGTTAATTAAATTAATGAAAATTTAATATATCTATTATGGACTTGATGTAACAGTTAAAGGAAAGTTTTTAAAGGAAAGTTTTTTAATTATACTAATTTCAGTGTGATAAGACAACAATGAATCATGAACTGGACTACTAATATTTCTAAAAGGCCAAAAAAAATTCACTTCGATAGGCAAACTCATCTATAAATAAAGGGTTAAGCCAACTAGATACACATATTTTAAACTCTCACTCTATTAGTTGTCTTGTGCACACACCCCAAGTCTTGGTTATGCCGTCTACTATAGTGCTCAGTGATCAGTTGATCTCTAAAGTATCTTTTCCATAGATGCTTGAGAGAGTACCCAGATCCAACAAAAACGTACAAATCATCATATATTGGACATATCTTGATCACATATGTAATGACCCATCTACAAGGTCTATCGGGAAAGGCTAACAACTAAGAAAAAAATTAAGGAAATATTTCTTAATTATATTAATCCTAATGCAATCAAGAGAAAAATTAAGGAAATATTTCTTAATTATATTTATAAATAAAGGACAACAATCGATATACATATTCTAAACTCTCTTTATTAGCGGTCATTGTGCCCAATCCCAAGCCTTGGCTATGTCATCTACTATAGTGTATAATGATCTGCTAATCTTTCAAGTATTTCTCCTATAGATGTCCGAGAGAGGAAACCCAAATTCAACATAAACATCTCACTCATATTAGACACTTTTATCCATATATAGGATAGAATAATATCAATTTGGGATAGATTATTGTACATATTTTTTTCTCATATTTATCTTACCTACTAATCGACAATACTATTAGATTATAATTTCAACTAATCTGAATTATTTCTCTCTCCTATTGAGATTCTAATATAATATTGTTAGAGAATAGAGAGTGATAAATAAAATAAGTATGAAAAAAAATAGAATAACCTATCCCTATCAATTTATTATATTCCTCCTGTTCCTAGTATGGTCCAGGACCACCGTGGTCTTTTCACTCAAAAATTGATACCTGTATTAAATTTTTTATTTTAGATTTTTTCTCTCACCTCAATCCCACTTAATTTCTTGAAGTCCGGGACATAATAAATTCACTCCCTGTAGAGACAGAAAACATCCTATCAACATTTTTTGTTTTTAAACTTTCACGGAAACCAGGTTTTTTTTTTTTTGGGTCAGTACATGAAAAGAATTTCCTCAACAAATCTTTTCCCCTTTATTGTTTAGAGCATGCTTTACAGTTTTATTTTTATTTTTTTTTTTTTTTCATTTTTATATAAAGTTATGACATTTAAATCTTTTATTAATTTACCATTAGCACCATAACTTGTGTAGACCCTCTAGTCTTATCATGCCTGGTGTAAAGTTTTCTTCCTAGCTGTTTGGGGAGAAAAGTTTTGTTACAACTGGGCCACCAAAATTCGGTGGTTTTTTACTAAAAAGTAAATTTATTTGAAGAGGGATATTCTTAGTATCAAAATTTTCTACTACCAATTTACTACCTATTTAATCACCATTTGATCAATATTTTCTTTTTTTTCAAAAACTTTTTAGCATTCTCTTTTTTTCCAATGATGATTAAATATTTTTATAGAAAATCTTATAGTTTTCTCTCTCAATTTATTTTTTGTTTTTTTATCTATATTTT
Organism: Gastrolobium villosum; assembly: GCA_032173675.1. NCBI lineage: Eukaryota > Viridiplantae > Streptophyta > Magnoliopsida > Fabales > Fabaceae > Gastrolobium > Gastrolobium villosum. The sequence continues at coordinate 77,403 of JAVKPL010002122.1, forward strand.
TATAATATTTTTTTTGAAGTTCAAAAATATTTTTTTTGAAGTTCTAAAATGTTTTTTTTAATAAAAGAATTACCAAGTTTCGGTGAATTCGGTAGAAAAGGTTATACTTATTATCTAATTTTCTTACTACTTGTTACTATCAAATCTTAACCGTTGATTTCCGTCAATCTAACGATTATAATTTATTGCAAATTAATAATTAATTAATAAATATGATCCCATAAATTACAATCGTTACGGAAATCAACGGTGAAGATTTGGTAGTAATAAATAGTAAGAAAATTAAGTAGTAAGTATAATCTCTCCCATCAAAAATTTTCACCCATGCGAACCTATCTTGTCAATGAGCAAACTTTTGGCATACTCATTCATTAAAATGGATAATTTTTTATTTTATTTTAATCCTTATTTTCTTTTATATTGTTCTTTGTATTTGTTTGAACTTTTCTCATTTAATAAATGAATATATCAAGTTCGTTACATCTGTAATATTAAAAATATTTCCCTCGTCAACATAGAGTTTGTCATGGGAACTCTTTGACTATCAAAGAACTGACATCAGAAAAATAAAGTACTCAAATATGGAAATGGATCATGTGATGTGAGAAAAATTATGAGATGGTCATGTGAGAAGATCACAACCATACAAAGTTAAATCAATAGTTATGATTTTGTAACTATCTATTGTACTATTTTTTCTCTCTACTCTTTTATTACTATTAATCCACCTTTGTATGATTATGATATCCCACTTTATCATGTCATGTGATTTTTCATTTCAGAGAATCTGGATCCGTTAAATTTAGAGTACTAATCAGCATATTAGCTTAATGAAGAATGAAAAATCTTATACAAACGTTATCTGGTTTTCTCACTAGAGTTTACAAATACATATAAAATTATAAAAGTGAAAATTTAATATGAGAATGTTTATTTTTGTTTAGTCCTATATGTATATAATATAATTATAGCATGAAAAATCACTAATTTTTTTTTACTATATAATTATTTGTTTTAATTTATAATTTATAATTTTTTTTGAATTTCATAATTTCAAAATTTAAAAACACAATTGAAATGTATTAATTTTTAATAAATTTTTAAAAATACTTACTTTAATAGCGTTCAGTTACAAAGTTTTGTAGTTATTTCATTTACCCTTAACATATACATCAATTCAATGAATACATATCTTTTATTGAATATTTGAGAATATTATAAGATTTTAGAAACCAAATTTAAAAAATCACTTAATTTGAAGGGTTACACGGGCTTTTGAGATCCAGTGGGCCGAAAAAGAAGAACCCATATCTTGCTTTGTTGTATACACTGTAGTAGTAAAAGTGAGAGAGAACCATACTTGCACGGCAAGAACAAGAACAAGAACAGACACATCACTAGCATGTCCTGGGAATCCTTACCGAGGATGCCGACCCCAATCCAAGTTAGGAGGCCAGACATTGATGGGTACGATGATAGTGTTAAAGAGAAACAACTCAATCACAATCCAACCAGTTCAATGGAAAATGAATTGCAGATTGTAAGCTTGTCACCATCACCTTTCAAGCTTCCAGATGATTGGATAGTGGAGGCAAAGCCCCGTCACTCTAACCCCTCCCACGTTGACAGGGTGCGTTTTCTTCTTCTTTTTGTTTCATGCATGTCATGTCTGCACACTGCATAATCATGCACCATACATATTGTTTCTCTTTGTTGGGGGCGGTGGCAAGTGTTGAATAATGTCAAATATTGTGATTGCTGTGTTTCATTAGGTGTCAGATCCCTTCTTCTTAGTAATTATTTTTAATTCAACTTCTAGGGATTGGAATATTGGATTTGGTGCAATTTCTGATATGTGTTTGAAAAAACGTCCCATAAGTATTTTGAGTATGAAGATTGAATTTTTCTTTCTCAAGAGAATTTTTAATTGGAGTTCTGAGTGTCACACTGAAAGTTGATGTCTGGCACATCATGGTTATATGCAATCTCTTCAAGGGTTAGTAATAGGTTTTTTAAAATTTGACAAAACACTGTAGAGGAAGTGATAATTCACTTGACAGAGTAAGACGGTTTAAAAGTTTAATTTTTTTCCTATATATCCATTTAGTGCTAATAATTTAATGCATTGGGAGGTAAAGTTACACTTGATTCAACCATGTAATATTCTGCACCCGAAAGATGGGAAAGCTAGTTGTTTTCTCTTGCCATGCTTTATTTCTAAAGTTTCGCACATTTAGTTTAGGTTCTCTGTTCTTATTTTTTGGTACATTATCATATTGTTCTCATGTTATTTATTGAGATTCCATTGTGGTCATTTCTAAAACCAGGACCATAATATTTGGATATTATTCCCCTTATGCCATGATTTGATTTTTTTTTTTTAAATCTTATTTGTTCAGTATTACTATGAGCCAGGCACTGGAAGGAAGTTTCGTTCTCTGGTATCTGTTCAGAGATATCTAACACAAGAAACAAGAGACTATGTTACTACTGAGAGAAAGAAATCAGACAATGAAAACACTGTGAGTTCTGATTGAATAGAATGTTCTTATCTGTTCTTATGAATGGTAATCAGTAGCATATGGAATACGGTGGAATCTGTCATGATATTTGAAAAGACAATGAAATCGGTCTAAATACTCAGACAGAACCTGGAGATCTGAAACTTATAATTACATTTTTAGATATAATAATAGCAATTCCTGAAACATGAAGGCCATATATCCACTTATGTGCCAATACTGCTGTAGATGCATGTCATAACTCTCTAGGGAAAATACCTCATACGTTAAACAACCTAATGATTGAGTTATTAAGGAGAAGCCCCATAACTATGCTGAAGTCACAGATCGGGTATTTCTATTTTACTAAACATTTTATTATCTGGGGTATATTCTGATATATAACTTTTTTTAAGAAAAAAGTTGTGTTAATTAGGCTTATAAGACTGTAGGAAGCAAAAAAAAAAAGTTGCACTTAATTATTCAGCTGTCTATTAATATTGAACCAGATATATATTTTTTGGCTGCATGATTAGGTAAGGGTGCAGTTGTTTTAATGAATATAATGGACATTACATTCATTATTGGTATGAAAAATGAGTCACTGCAAAAGTAAATAAATAAAGGCAATATAAAAAACTCTGCTGCTGTAGCTTGAGTCTTATTTGGACTAGGTGTGAGAAATGGGACTCCCACTTATAGTGGAAGCTCTCCCCTCTTATCAGCTAGGATTTAGGCGTGAGTTCTCCTCTACGAGTCATGGAATGAGAGCCTGGTTTGCTCACCCCATAACATGGATGGAATAGTAGTCAATTGCGCGGTAATAGTGCCAGTGCCGTGCGCCGCGCTGGTTGCGCTTTGTAGTGTCTCGCCGCAACAATTTGCACCACACCAAAACGCAATAACGGCTGCATTCCCAGCCAAATTGCATGCACTTCTCTCCCTTTCCTCCCTCTCTCTCTAGCAAGCTCTCTGTCCTCTGTTTTTTTTTAAAGAATATTTTATTATTTATCTTTGTATTTTTAACTTTTAAGCTCTCTGCCTCTCTTTGTCATTATATTTGTGTTATAGACTCCTTAGAGCAAATTGTGTCTATACATACTTGTGATAAAACTGCATTTGTCCTGCATTTTCCATAGTGACAGTCTGACAGACCCAGAGATTATGTTTAGTGGGGACAAAATCAATATATAAAAATAAAATTACATAATTAATTTCCACACACTGAATTCAGCACATGATACATAGAAATATTGGCACTGCAAAAACAAGTAATTGATAATGAGAACGTAAGATAAAATGTTAAAATCAGAGGCAACAAAACTCAGTGGCTACTGGCTACCTTTTCAACTTTTTTTTTTGGATGTCCTTTTTTTTTAATAATTTGTTGTTACTTGTATTGAAGAATTGTTTTGTTACTTGTTGATGCTTTTGCCACTGTCCTTATCCTTGTTTAAATAGCATTCTTTGATTTTTTATTGATAAAAACAGAATAATACAGGTAATGGATTTTAGGATTTTTCTATTGATCTATTCCACTATTTCCGCAATCGCAACCCACATTACAACATTTTTCAGGGCTGGCCCTGACAGGCCGCGGTCCACATTTGATAACTTGGGGATGAACCACTCTTTCCTATCTAACTGTTTTGATGTAGGAGTGATATTGTCGTATTGGCTGGGTGTGAGACACAGAACTCTCATTTATAGTGGAGGCTCTCACCTCTTATCTGCCTCACTATTAAGTTCTATCCTTCTATATATTTGTTTGGTTTGAGTTTGGGATAGGGACTTAATAGAAACATATTTTGCTCTTAGAAGATGGTCAAATGGACAAACATTTAATAAAAAAATAAAAAATCACTCTCCGTTAAACCAAACCCGACTAGCGAGTGTGGGGTGGGACAAGCATTTAATAAGAAAGAAAAATAAATCTGCCATTGTATTTTTAGTTCTTGTCTTTGATGTAATTAGCTTAATATTTGGTAATAATGATTTTCTGCAAAAATGGTTAAACTATCCTCTCATTAGCGTATGAGAATTGCCTTAATTTCAAATTATGATTGAATACAACACACACAAACAATTTCAAACTTCCTTCTTTTTTGTTCTCTTTTGGACAAAGTTTTTTTTTTTTTCCTTTGGCAATTTTAAGTTAACATTTATTGCTCTTCATTGAAGCCACAAACACACTCACACAAACACACACGTGTATAAAGAAGTTATGGCAACCTGTCCCCCTCCCCTCCAGCTGCTTGCAGTACCAAAAAATAAAAAAGGAAGTCATGGAGGTGTAAGACTATAAGAGGATGTAGACTTGTGTGGTTTGAAGTTCTTTCAATGATTTAATCTATGCTATATTTTCTGCAGACCTACATAGACTCTGGGACTCAACAACGGTTCTGTTCCTTGAGTGCTGTTGAGGAATATTTAACTGGAGAAAATGCTTGTGCAGATACATTGGAGGTGCTAAAACCAAAAATTACTTTCAGTTTGACAATTAATAATCTGGTGGCATCAACATCTTTCTGCCTGTTTTATCACCATCTAATTTATGCTTCCTTTTCAGTCAGTGGTGAAATCTGGCACTGCAAAACAAAGTGCTCCTGGTGGTGTGAAAAGTTGCCAAAGACCGGTCAAAAAACACTCTTCAGTTGCTAAAGAAGACAAAACCACTCTAAAGGTAATTAAACATTCTATTCAATCTACACTGAGTTTCAAAACTATACACTTTCAATGTAACAACAATTGAATGTCTTTTAAAGCAGTCTAAGAAGTCTGATTCTCCGAAGAAAATGAATTCGAGAAAGGACAAAAGAGCTTCCATGCATAACTTATCCAAACCACCAACAAAAGTAAGCTGGGTTCTATCTCGTCCTGGGGGCTTCTGGAGCCCTTGCGTAGATGATTCTATGGTACCAGAATCTGAAAAGCTGAAATGGTCTGAAGCATTTGTACTATCCATTAATGGTGGAGTTATTAATGGACTTAATAGCTGAGGTAAGCTTAAAATAAGTTAATACTGCTTTCATGTAATTCCACACCTTCAAAAGCACTGAAAGTTACTTGTTGATTCCATTCAGCTTTTCAGGGTCTACAATAGAGATGACAGAACATATTGGTGAGCATGTGCTGATACCATGTAGCTTAGATTGTAAATTGGATTATCTTCGTGACTAATCTTATAACCCATATGTAGAGATTGTTCTATTTCACTTATTGTAATGTAGAATTTTTTGTTTATTGGGTTGCATCTCCAAGCACCTGATAAGGGTGAAGGATTGAATTTTCGACATCATTAGACTTCAATCTTTACTGGGACTGGGACTAGTCTCAATTGAGCTATAAACTCGTTGGCAGTAACAAGTTTTGCAGAGAGACAGTTAATTGTACGGTAATAAGGTTGTCTTCAATTTTGCCGTATTATATCTCATGCACTCGTGCTCTCATGCTCATTAGCTGAATCAACATTAAAAAAATAAAAATAAAGATAAAAGTAATATACAATCTGAGAAAAATATGTCTACATAACATAGTTATTGCAGCTTGATGCGGCCAACCCTCAAAACTGCTATAGTGTTATTGTGGGTTGTGGATGAGAAAATAGAGGAAAAAATATATATATTAAAAAAACAAATTATATATATATGTATTATATATTTATGTATATGTGTGTAACATAATAAATTATTAAAAAACTAATAACACCTAAAAAATACAAATAATATTTTACTGTTTTACCTTAGTTTCCTTTTAATGATGCATTCTTTTTTTTTTTTCTTTTTTTTGGATACAGAAACAGTTTTACCCTCTGTTACTGCTGTGGAACCAGATTACTTGGTCACCGTGACTTGTGAATCACTTTTCGGACAAATGTACTTTTCTTTGAATGAAGATAGATCAGAATCTCTTTCTTTCTCACTTTCTCTCTCCTCTTTCATCTGTTCTCTCTCTTTCACACAGTTTCTCTTTTTCTCCTTTATCTGTTCTCTCTCTATTATTATTTTTCTCACTTTTTCTCCTTTTCTCCGTTATCTGCTCTCTCTCTCTCTCTCTCTCTCACACACTCAAAGCTTTGCTTCTTCGTTCATGACTTCCGCATTGAACTTCAATACTATAAGAGAGAAGTAGAGAAGGGAAGAAACAAGCACGATAAAGAGAGCATGAGAGGCATAAGAGAGACACGCAACAAAGAGATAGAAAGGGAGAGTGGGTTAGGGTTAAAACCATAAAAAGCAACTGTTGCGGCGAGATTTGGCCGCAAATGCGGCCGCAACGACCGCTATTGTGATCTGGTGCGGCTAAGCTCCGCGAAGCACAACTGGTACGGCTTGCGGCGCAATAGCGCCACTATTGACTACTATGCTACATGACAAAAAGTAATATACAATCTGAGAAAAATATGTATACATAACAAAATTAAAGTGTCGAATACACCTGAAAAGAACATGTCCCCTATTGATGGGTATAGCATCAAATTTGCATATCATAGCTTTCTTCATTTCGACGTGGTACGGACAGTTGAGTGAAGTAGGATTTCTATTATTTTAACAAGGGTTTTATAAGAATTATGTTGTAAGAAAAGTGTTTGTGTTATGTTATAGAGATTCGTTTTACGTGCCAAAATTTTTATTTTTTATTTTGTTGTGGGTCCCACAAAATGTTGTGAGTGTAGGAGAAGAATAGTTCAATCAAGGTATAACATATTTTGTTTAGCATTATGTAGGAGAACAATAGTACAATCTGGACGCAGCTATTTCAAGTTTATGATACACATCACTTCGCATTTCACCATTTTTCGGAAGATTTTGATGAACGCGGATCAGATTATGTTTTTGTTCACCAACACTCCCATTAAAGTAGTACTATATAAATGATTTTTGTATATTAATTTGTTATTTATATATATATATATATATATATATATATATATATATATATATATATATATAGGGTTTTAGTTATGTTGTAGGAAAGATGATTGTGTTACATTATAGAGATTCGTTTTGCGTGTCAGAGTTTTTTTGTTTTTTTGTTTTTTTGCTGCGGGCCCCACAAAATGTTGTGTGTAGGAAATTTTTTATGGTAATGTTAAATAATAGATGATAAACCCATATATATATATATATATATATATATATATATATATATATATATATATATATTGCTATATTTCCGGTTGGTGAACAGGATTTTATAATATTTTTGAGAGAAGCACCGGTTGGTACCAATAAACCCTCATGATTGTAGGGGCAATTTAATTTTTTTCGATGAATTAGAAAGTATATTTGAAAAGTACAAAGTTAAATTGAAATAGAATAAATTAAAATATATATATTTAGATGAAAAAAATGTTTAATTTATAAGAGATGTATGCATGATTAATTCAGGTAAAATTTAAAATATAGATTAAAAGAGAAAAACTTTGAAATTATAAATAAGGCATGCATAATCAATTTTCAATAATTTTAATGTAAAAGAAGTGAAAGCAAGAATAATATGTATCATTCTTCAAGGGATATTAAATTAAAAATTAAATCACTTTTAAGATAATGTTTTTTAATTTAATATGTAACAATGGAACAACTGAGGATTGAAAGAAAACATTTTTGAAAAATAATTTAGGAGAGCACATACATCTAATATTAAAAAAAAAAATTAAATAAGATATAAAATCTTAAATGCAATTGTTTTGAGAGTATAAGGACTTTATTTTAGGGATATATGAGTATCATGTAATAGGAAATTTTTTGTTTTTACTGCCTACACAAATTTAGAAGAGAGATAAAGTAAAAGCAAGAGAGAGAACAAAAAGCCAATGGACCCCAATTAAATTTGTGTCTGCAAGAAAAAACAATTTTTTTGCTATTGCATGATACATATATATATCTCCTTTGTTTTTTCCAAAAAAAGAATAAATTATGGGTTTAGTATTTATCATTTTAAATGACAAAACTTCATATCATTTTTAATGAAATTACGCCGTTTTGATGTATTTTTTTTATAAAAATAAAAATAAAAATAAAATTGAGGAGAAAAAAATGTAAAAATACACTAAAACAACGTAATTTAATTACAAATGACATAATTTCATATCATTTAAAATGAAAAATATTTCTCCCATAAATTATATGTCACTTTATTTATTTTACTTAAGGCTTACATCAATAAAGGGTTTAATTATGATCCAATGTGAATGTAAAGATTTTGTTATATTATTTTTGAATAAATTATATTATTTTATCATGCTCTCCCAAATTCTTTTTTTCCATTCCCAGGGCTCGAACTCGAATTATTTTATCATGAGTCGCCACATTTTAAAAGAGTTTCATATTTTAATTACTTGTTATCATAAACAAAAGGTTTTTTACAAGGAAATGTTCATAATAATTTTCAACTACCAGAGTAATAATCAACTCCCTTTATTCCAGAGACAAATTTATGCTCAATGCTGATGTGAGTTTACCAATAACCTTATCTTCAACCATAATTTGGTAAACCTGCAATGTTCACCCTGCCATGCACCATCCAAATTATTTACAGTCTAGAAATCAAAGAGAGGGACAACTATATCATACAAGATGTTTTCCCAGAAACTTTCATGATTCCAGATAAATATACTGAGCAACCAAACACTAGTAATGGACAAACAAAATCATGGAGGCAACCTTCGAGTCAAGTAGAGAGACAAACTTTCTCTCAGTGCTACTCCCTTGTCATCTACAGCTCCACAAATAAGTTGTTGGTAACCTGAGTCATGATCATGAGACAAAGAAAGTTCATCCTGCATTTCATCTTGCATGTCAATAACAATGTTGTGAAGTATGCAGCAAACAAGAATAATCCTTGGAAGACGGTGTTTGTCAGGCCTCCACATCATTCCTTGAATGATTTTCCACATCTCCTTTAACCTTGCCAGTGCTCTTTGTGCCACCATCCTTGTTGCCAAATGCAGCCTGTTAAACTGTGCTTTTGATTCTGTGAGAGCTTTCCCTTCAAAAGGAACAACAAGGTAAGGTAGCAAAGGATAGCCTGAATCACCAATTATATATTCCCTTATTTCTGATCCTTCAGAGAGCTTTAATCTCTTCCCATTCAATCTCTCCCCTTTGTCACAAAGTTTTTTGAAGTTCGAACTCTCGAATATCAACCGGTCCTCCATTTTACCTGGCCAGCCAGTGACTATGTCCCTGAACCTCATGTTAGGATCCACTATTGCTTGCAAGACCATGCTATGATTTTTCTTATGATCAAGCCACACATTACATGAAGGTTCTGATGCAGGTAAACACATTGTGATGTGAGTAGCATCGATTACGCCGCAGCAATTGGGGAGGCCTCGTATTTTCTCAAATTTGGTTTTGATTGCATTCATTTCCACTTCTGTTGAAGGCCATTGAAGGTGATGAAGCGCCCTTTCTTCCATGGATTCCACAAATCTCCAAGTGACTTGTGAAACAGTTGAGTGGTTTAGCCCAAATGAATCACCAATCGCGACTAGTGAGTCGCCAGATCCCAGTCTTCTCAGTGCCACAGCTACTTGATCAAATAAAGACATTGGCTTGCCACTAGTGAACACAAAATGTGCAGATTTTGTCATCATATCATCCTTAACAAGTGAGCATATGTACTCAAACGTCCTTCTGGAGATCTTGAAAAATGATTCGAAGCTACCCAAACACTTCGATGCAGACTGGTGAAGACCTGTCAAGCAACATGAGTTATTAACTTCTAAATGTTAATCATGCAGACTTTACTTTCAGATGTTGTTTTGGATGATTTTTCATGTCATGCAGGATTCAAAATGCCAAGGAACGGCAACTATCCTTCACTATCTAAAATAGAAAAGAGTCAGGGGAAGGAGCTAATGCTAAGTGAGAAAATTCACGAGCCTTAAATTTTATTTGTGAAATCAGTGAGAGTCATTTGATAACAGGAGCAAAAAAAACATCAAAACAAATGAAAATGTTACACATCATGATATAATTCGTGAGGTATGAGGCCATACAAACTGCTACAAAATTTATCATACTAGCTAATTGAGAAGGATGTAGTATGTTTATTGTCTAGTCAAGTAATAGATTAGTTTAGACATAACTTCTGTACTTACAATAAAACTGATTCAGGCGAGATAAACATAAAAATAAGTAAGGATTCTGGACAACAGATTTATACATGAATCTGAAGAAAATATAGGTCACGAAAACATGCATATTAACAATAATATGCCTGAGCTTCAAAAATGCATTACAATTAAAATCATGAATTAGATTATAGATTAAAGGCTAGCTGCGAAAAAACCTTGTCTGGTCCTGGAATTCTATACATGTAATTGTATCCAAATCATGTTCCTAGCAATAACATTATTCTAGAACGCAGTAATTCTGCTGCCTAAATATATGTCATTATAAAATTTATAGTACCCACTACATATCTGTTCTGGGTATGAAACAAAGAACATGGACAAATTGGCATCACTAATGATCACACAGCAAAAAAACACCGAAGTTATTTGAGATCTGCGAATTCATGTTAAAAAATAGTTAATCTAATCAACCTACATAAAATGGCATTTACTCTCTTTTTTCCTCATTCTTTTGTTTGATTCTCATCCCATTTTTTAGTAAAAAATTATGTAGCTAAAGGATGTTTCTAGTTGCCTCGAAATTATGGCAAATCAAAAGCTAGTCCTAAAAGATTATTTTACCATGATTTGCATGTTGGCTATAACCTATACAATCGCCAAGCTGCTTATTTATTACTGTAAACAGACACAAGTCACAATATCATATACGGGGGTTGATGCTACTTTCCAAATGTACTTCGTTAAACCTTTTGGCACATTCAGTTTAAGAAGAAAACAAATTACTTGCAAAACTGATAGATTTCTCAATGTTCTTTGATATTACTTTGCTATGATCTTTAAGCAATCAATCAGTATTGACCAAAATCTGAGTTACCGATTCTTCTAAAATAACACCTACCATTGTATAAAATAAATTGTAAGCTTTGCCAATTGATTACTGGCTGTGACATAATCAAGCAGCAGAAATTGAACTAAATATCAAGTAATTCTACTTACAAAGGGTTTCATAAATGTGGTCTAGAATATTAAAAAAAAAATGAAGTCTGCATGATGATCATACATCACAAAGGTGAACCATTTCAAAACTATAAAGAGGATGAACAGTATTGTACTAAAATATCATAAACATAAAATAGTCAACTTAAGATTGTGTAAGCAAATATAAGCTTGATAGGAATACTGTATCTCATTCTACAGCAAATTACCTACTCAGTATACCTCATCACAACAAAATTTGATGGTCATCACTCCTTTAACATTCTAATTCTACTAACCACAAGATTGTTTAGCTAAGTATAAATAGAATAAACAGAAGAACACCAAAAAATCATTTTGTAGAGAGAAGCATACAAAATTAACCAGCAACTGAAAGCCCGGCTTAGCGTCATTAACTTACATAATAGTGCTTTTAGCACTATACAACCTAATAAAAACTATACACCAAGCACAACACCACCTTGAAACTAGCCAATCAAATCACGGATTTAAAACTAGAAGACATCTTACTCAGTTTTGAGCAGTCTATTGGTGGCATGGGGATAAAAAGTAAACTTAAACTCCTCCACTAAAAATATTCTCTGTATAAAGATTTGGAACACATTTCATATGTTGTTTGCTGACTGCTCTTTTTTCTTAGACCTAATAACTACGAAATTTTCTAGAAACATATTTTTGCAAGAAACCTAGTGAGTACGCCTTCTCATTTTCTCCTATGTTAATTCTTCTTCAGTTACAGTAAAGCGCCGACCCAGTTCAATACCCACGCGTGAGTGTCTGGGGAAGGGAATCGAGTCAAGCCTTACCCCCGCTTTTTGCGGAGAGGCCAAGTCGAAGCCGAAACCTTGAACATCACGGTAAGCATGCTTACCACTGAGCCAAGCCGGCCCTTCTTCTTCAGTTACAGTAAATGATGAGGAAATTATCTTCTACTTCCTCATTTTGAACCCCTCACTTTGTATCCTTTCATTTTCTTTTCCTCCTTATTTTATTTCCAAACAAAGGCTAGGACCCCATAAAATTCCTTAAAGATAAATCAAAGGCAAAGAGTATAACATAAAAAATGAGTAGCATTAAGAGGATAGCTTATAGAAGATACTACGAAGATTTAAAAAATCTGTTCTGTTATTCTTCCTGCATAACCACATCCCCCTTTTTCTCCTTTAGTTTCTTTCACTCAGTGAGTCTAATAGTCCATGCATGCCAATTGCAAGTATCTGACTGTCATACTTAAGGCTGCAATTAACCACTTGAGTTGAACAACAATAATTCAATGTGTAGGCTAAAAAGCTTTAGCACCCAAAACAGTGACTTTGAACAATTATATCAATTAAATTAACTTAGGTTAACTTGCTAATAGAATTGGTACAAAACCATAACTAACAAAATTTAGCTCCCTTCTCTATATGCTGGAAGTCTAATGAATGGAAAGCAGAATGACAATAAAGCAATGCACAAAATATATTGTGCATTCACTACTACTTAACATCATTATAAACTTTTTTATTTGGTTGGAAAAAGTTTAGGGGGAGGATAGGCTACCCATTCCACGGCCACCAGCATTAAATTTTGTTTTTGCTTTAATGAAATCTTTAAGTAAAAATAACAACAAATTATAATAAAGTTCTGAAGCACCTTGTATGGGGATCAGCATTCTTTCAATTGGTCACAAGGTAGATGGAATACATACATACCTGATACATGTGTTACATATGCTTTCTTTTATTTATTTTAAAACATCAAATTAAAATTAATTAGCATTAGAAAGTTAGAAAACTCAAGAAATATAAAGCCGGAATTCCAGGGAGAACCAGAGCAGTGGTAAAACTGTTCCTTCATGACTGAAAGGTCGTGGGTTCGAATCCAGGAAACAGTTTCTTTGCAATTATGCAAGGGTAAGGCTGCGTACAAGGATTTCCTCCACCCCACACTCGCTAGTCGGGTTTAACGGGGAGTGGTTTTTTTAATTCCAGCACACTGACTACACTAATTCCAGCAACAAGAAGAAAGTATCGTTCTCCCTTGGAATTCAGTATACACCCATAATGTAGTATAAGATACACAAACCTGTTCACAGTTAATTATAATGCTACTATATAATGTGATTAAACATTCCTTGATTGGTAAGATAGCACGATCACAATGACAAACAACTTGAAAGTCAAATTAGGGATCCTTAGCTTATTTATCAAAATGCACATGTATGATTGATTCAGTGTATAAAAAATTCAAATAACAAAAGGAGCAAAACTGAGATTCGGTAAAATAGAGATGAAAACCAAGGCATTCATCATAGGAGAATTCATCAGCAAAAGCAATAACAAACATAAAACGAAGAGAGCAAACATCAAAGGAATTGAATACAGTGAAAGTCAAACGAAATCTACCATTCATCCTATTTGACAACTCATCCCACCAATCTTCAGACCCTTCTTTGTCGGGTGACCCAGAAGCAGAAGAACCATTTTTGTCATGCTTCTTCTCTGGCTTTCTTCTCTTTTTCAATCCTCTCACAGGACCCATCACAAGCCACAACAAGTTAATCGAATCACAACACTCTCAGGATTTTGATGGGGGCAAAGACTGCAAGAGTTCACAGGTAAAGAGAAGAAAAAAAAAAAAAACACAAATAAAAAACAAAAGAAGATTCATTATTATCATGATGGAATGAATAACAACAACACTCACCAGTGACCACCATAAAACTCAGAGAATGATGGGGATAGACATGTCAACAAGTTGTAAGAGTAAGAATAATGGTTAGTTGCAGAGTGTGGTGTATGAGAGTCTTTGTTTAAAGCATGCAAGAAAGGAGACAACTTTAGTGATAAAGGAAGAAAAAAAACAAAAGGGACAATGCTAAATGCTAAGAGGGGGCAAGGCAAGGTATTAAGGTAAGGTAATAAGGTAACTGAAGCAAAATCCACGAAACACTAAAACCAACAGCAACACATGTGGCTTTGTTTAAGACAATGTGTCAACACTAAGGAGAGGTGGAACTGATGAGGGACATGGATATGTCCATTTGGGTATTAGAGAGAAACAGTATCACCATCATGATTCATGTATTAGAGAGAGAGAGAGACAGAGAGAAATGCGTGGCTTTAGAGTTTATGCCTGATTTAGTTCTTGTTTTCCCACAGAAAATTAATGAGTAAATTAGTGATTTGGATATGATCAAAATTTAAAAACCTACTTCATTCAATTTAAATTACATCTATAACAAATAAAAAATAACTAACATGATATTAATTTAAAGGGTTTTATAAGAGTTATGTTGTAGGAAAGGTGGTTGTGTTATGTTATAAAGATTCATTTTGCGTGCCAGAATTTTTTTTGCTGTGTGCCTCACAAAATGTTGTGTATGTAAGAAATTTTTTGTGATCATGATGAATTATAGATGATAAACCCTAATTTAAATTATATAAGAGTAAGACTCATCTCACACTCGCTAGTCGGGTTTAATTATTAATTTAAATTATGCAAGGTAAAACTGCGTACAAGGATTGCCTCCACCCCACACTTGCTAGTCAAATTTAACGAGCAGTTTTTTTTATAATATTAATTTAAATCGCTTAAGAACTAAATCAATATTTACTTTAAATAAAAATCAATTAGGAGTAGGTACAAAAGAATGAACAAGTTGTGATGTCAAAGAAAAAAAAAAAAAGTAAAATTAGTCTGGTGTGATTGTATCACATGTACCTTTGATATGAATATTTTTTTATTAAATACATACTCAATATTCGTATAATTTTTTTTTTTTAACTTTATGGATACGGTTATCTCCCAGATTTTAATTTTAATGTGTTCCACCCTTGATCGTAACAAGTAGAGGTGGGGCGGCCCAATTAAAATATTTAATACGAATTTATTTCCGAGTAAATTTATTAATTTAATAAATTTGTAAATATCATGTCTATCATTAAATTCAATGTAATTAAAATTGAGTTTTTACTTAAAAATTAAATGAGGAATAAAATAAACGTAAAATGTCAGATCGTAATGAAGAAATATAAAAAATCATAAAAAAATAAGTAAAAGCGCTTGAAATATTGATAAAAATATTTTGATGAAGAAAAAAAAATCATAAAAACATAAAAATACAATTTTAAAACGAGTTTTAACTATCGTGATTAAATTTGAATCTATTATATATTACTTCGATTGTAAATGTATATTCTTTATTAATATGTTAATCTATTATTTAATATATTACTTAAAATAAAAAATCACCGACTATACAAATTAATGAAATATAAATAAATGTCTTTACAGGTTTAATAAGCATGACCCGGATAAAATACAATAGGTCCACCAAAGGGTTAAAATCCAAAGATTAATGTCCAAATACACAGGGCTCAAACAATACGCAATATCTCCATCGCGCATAAAGAATCAAGGGACGCGATGGTTTCATCGCGTCTAAATTGCCTTTAACATGACTTCAGAGTTAAGGAAATACGAACGAAGAGCCACCGCGCCATAGAACCAATACACGAAAGATTGCTTCACCTTGCCACCACTTTACCAAGATAGCTTGACATATAGAGATAAGGTTAGAAAGGCATCAGTTAAACTTACAGCCCATAAACAGCCAATCAGAAGACATACCGCCTACCAAAGACGGCATCAGATTCACTATATAAATAAAGGGTACATGCTTAGGTATAACAATCTAATTCACTAAGAATACAACACAAGCTTGACTTTGATATTGACTTGAGCGTCAAAGTGTCATTGCAGGTACCCACTCCAGTCAAAGTCATTGCGCTAAAGGAGAATCATGTCCATCCCACTACAATCAGCCATTAACAGCCCAAAAAACAGACAATCCAACCCAAAAATCTTATCTGATGAGCCGTGTGTGATTAGTGAGCCCACATAGTATTGGTTTGATCAAATCAATACAATTTTAAAATCACGATAAAAACTATAATAAAAATATCATTATATCAACATCAATTTTATAAGATTTGAATGAATAAGAGGTCCACTTAAATACTCAGCGTTAAATGAAGTGAAATATAAAATTCAATAGTAAAACGTACACAAACACTAGGAGTATAGAAGTAAAAAAAATCTCCATAACCAAAAAGAATGTTAATAAATTAAAAAGGAAATCAAATCCTGGTATGTAAAAGGTTCTTCTTATGTTGCTCTTTTTAGCAACAATTTAAGTATATATTTGAGAGGATGGTTATACTTATGACTTTTTTTTTTACAACCTCTTACAATCATATCTTAACACCGTTGATTTCTACCAATCAACGGTTATTATTTATTATGAATTAATAATTAATTTATTGTGAATTAATAATTTATAACCTCTATATTTGAATTAATTTATTATATACTTTTGAAATATTTTTTTGTACGAAAATATTATTTTAAGATAGTGCAACTGCAATCATAATTTTGTATAATATAAAACAAATTAAACATCTAAATCCATATCAAAATATAAAAGGAAACAACAAATTTATTAAATTAAAAAATATACTCGAAAATAAATTCGTGATATAATATTCAACATAAAATATAGATTGAAAATATTATTTTAAGATACTGCAACTGCAATCATAATTTTGTATAATATAAAACAAATTAAACATCTAAATCCAATTTACCAAAAAAAAAACATCTAAATCCATATCAAAATATAAAAGGAAACAAAAAATTTACTAAATTAATAAATATATATTTACATAAAATATAGATTATATTTATAAATTTTTTTTTTTACAAATTACATTATGTACTACAGATTGTACATATTAGTATAACCCAGCTTCAAAACAATAAAACTTAGGGGTTGACATTTATCATTTAACATGACACAAAAAAGTTTCCTACACACACAATATTTTGTGGGGCTCGCACTTTTTGAAGCAAAAAAAAAAAAAAAAAAACTAAAACATACAAAATGAATCTCTATAACATTATACAATCACTTTTCCTACAACATAACTCTTGTAAAATCCTAAATCTTATCCCTTGAAAAATTTCTCAAAATAACACCATACAAGACACCAATTTTCACTTCATTGGTTTTGGAGTGGTTTAATCATTTCTTTAAACAGCTTTTCTTATCGTAAAATTAGAATAATTATTAATTCACTAATTTTCTTATTAAATCGGCTAATCCAGTGGGGTCTAATTTTTAAAGGAAAAAGTATTTATCCGGTCACCGAAGATAAAATTATCTCAAATGAGCTCAAAATAACGTTATTTTGGGTTATAAGATTAAAAAATTATAATTATAAAGACTAATATATCCCTACAATATATTATAATTACAAAAATACCTTGATTTCCGTTCCAAAATGACATCATTTTGAGTTCACTAAAGATAATTTTATCTCCCGTGACTGAAGAAATCCTTTACCCATTTTTAAAACAATTATTTTTGTGGAATAGTTTTAAAATCCTTCACTATGCATGGTCCCATGGATGATTCGGCGTGGAGAAAGAGACCATAATTTTTAGCTGTTATTTTTTTGGGATATGATCCTTTGATATCAGTGTCAAATCCAAAGTTTGACACTTCATATGAGAGTCATTAGATCAAAAAAGGTCAACGATTCTAATTTGTAAATATGTGACACCATTGATCTTTTTTGATCTAATGACTCTCATATGAGATATCAAATTTTAAATTTGACCCTAATGTCAAATGATCATCTACTTCTTTTTTAGATATGAAAGGGAATTGTAAGATGAAACGGCATTTTTTTAGGAGGTGACAAAATTCAATCTGAACTTGGTGCTTTCGTTAGATTATTTTAGTTAAACATTTTATCATATTATAAGAGAATTATTTTTTCTTAATGAACCTTTGATTTTTATGCAATATTTTATTTTATTATTAGATAAGAGTCCACATAATATGTGTCTATAGTATATTTATTGTGAAAGTAAAAGTATTGATAAATAACTTATTAATTAGTTTTTTTTTTAATATTTCAATCGATTTATCACTTCACGCCTAATTCGATTCTAGACAGATTTCAGAATCAAGTAACTTATAAATTAGTTTTCAGGGCTTAATGATGTTGAGAAAAAATTTCACCATCTTTTATCTCTTTTATGAGTTTTTTCAACGTTGTTTTCATTGTCAATAAATGTTGTTGTATTGAAAAAAAAAATTACTGGAATTTTTCAAATAATTGTAAAATCCATACATAGTATTTTATTGTTAACGAACTTCTTTTTGTATTATACCCTGCTAGAATATGGGGAAAGCTTTACAATTAGGGGAGTCCATACATAGTATTTTAAAGTAGTGGCTAAAAAATTCTAATTAGGGGAGTCCAGTGAAGCATTGTATGACGAAATAATACAAAAAATAATAATAAATTAGAGAACTAAATTCTTTCCCAGAATTATTTTGTATTGTTATGACAGTTTTTATTTATATTTATATTTTTTTTGCTGCATATTTATTGTGTCGTTCTCAATTAATGAATGGGTCTAATGCAAGTTGTCAATACGCTGTTCAATGTTTTGTTGCACAAAAATAAGAAATCATATGAAATCCAGAGGATGGGCCATAGCAAAGCCCAACAACAGCCCTCTCGTATATTGACTTCTGTCATTGGACCGACAACGCTGTCCAAATACATGGCTCCAATCAAGTGCACTGATTGCAGAACAATTATACAACAGTTCCAGATTTGTGGGTATACGGCAAACTGCTTTAGATCACACAAAATAAAGCCCATACCGCATTCCTTTGCAATTGAAACAAGAATGTGACCTGTACCAAAAAAAGAAAAAAAAGAAACAAGAATGTGAATGTCTACTAAAAAAATAAATAAACAAGAATGTGAATGAGCAAGAGTAACAAGGTGTTATTCTCCTTATTTAGTGTTGAAAATAAAATAATTGTATAGAGAGAACCTCTTTCAAATATGGATCCTAGAGTAATATAATCGGATTAAACAGATTTAAATAACAAATATATGGGAAAAATATGAGGAAAAAAAGTCATGAGAAGGGCATTTAGGTCCGTTTGATATGCGAATTAAGAGAATAACAACACAAATAATCATTATTGTCAAGTAAAAATGGATAAAAATGTCACGTAGAAATGTAAAACCGATAGAAGCTCAACATTTTAAGTTTTTACTTAAACTTATTTTTCTAATTTGTTTTTAAAAAATCATTTTTTTCTCCATATTTACAGCAATTTTAGATAAGCTTATCTACAGCTGTCATTTTTAACTATATTCTCCCGGGAGAACATAGTTATAACGCTAAATCTGCTCTTTTCTCTCTATCCACGTAAGCAAAAAAGTTCTGAAAAATAACTGAGGAGAGAGAAAAAAGAGCAACTTTAACGTTATAACTATATTCTCCCGGGAGAACATAGTTAAAGATGACAGCTGTAGATAAGCTCTATGAAGCACCGATACGGTGTTTTCGATACGTTCTCGATAATACAGGATGTTGATTACCAAACAATGTGTCTGATACGTTTTCGATACGCCGTACGCATATCCGATATGTTGAAATTTGTTTTAAGGAGTAGCAGTGCTTCTTAAGCTTATCTAAAGTTGTTGTAGATATGTTTACACACATATATATATATATATATATATATATATATATATATATATATATATGTCATTTGACACCGGTGTCAAATTTGACATTTCATCTGAGAGCCGTTAGATCAAAAAAGATCAACGGTGTCACATACTTACAAATCAGAGCCGTTGATCTTTTTTGATCTGACGACTCTCAGATGAGATGTCAAATTTAAAATTTGACACCGGTGTCAAAGGTAACCTATATATATATATATATATATATATATATATATATATATATATATATATATATATATATATATATATATATTAAGTAGTAGAAATTTTATATTTCATGTTATTTTTACGATTTACATTTATATCACCCGATTTCATTTTTACTTAAAAACTCGATTTTGAAAACATTTCAAACGACTCGTGCGTTGCCCAGCCCTCCAAGCCAACAAAGGCACCGGGTCCAATTTGATATCACGAGGCATCATTCCACGCTCACATCCAAACATCTCTTCATCTTTACTTTGATTTGGTTATTCTTGTGTTCTCCCACGCATCATTGACCAAACTCCATTTGCTTTTCCTATTTATTTACTTATTTATTTGATTACCAATCAGTCAATCACAACCTTCATGTGTGACTTGACTCAACCTATGTATCCCATTTGAATGTTGTTCTTATAAGAATACATTATTTCAATCTGTGCACGGGTGGGTTTAATTTCATACAAAACTCATTATACATGGGATGTTATACCGAGAAGTAGGTTTCATATAAAAAAATCTATAAAAGACTATATAGGAAGGAGCATGTTATATTTACAAACTTTTTTGTTTACAAACTCTTACAAACTATACTATGTAGGACCGGTCCTATATTAGTCACACAGTGTACGATCGGTCCTACATTAGTGTAATTGCAAAAAAAGTTTATAAACAGATCCTATCCCATGTAGGAAAATGTTATAAAATATCTTCTCATACATTTTGCTCGAAATTGCTTTTAAATTGTTCAATGTTGAGAAAGGTTTTTCTTAAAAATAATGTTAAAATAAATATTTTATTCAACTCGAGATGAAGGACTTATTATTTATTATACGATTCAATGAGGAGTAATATTGAATGAGGTGGGTCTCCTTAACCTACGAAGCACTGACACTTCAAAAATCCCAATGTGTCGTGTCCGATATTTTCCGACACTCCCTGACACTTCAACGAGAATGTAGAAATTTAAAAAAAGATTCAAAGGTTGCATTGCATTGCGTTTTTAGTTCTAACTATTAGATTCATTGGATTACTATTACCATTTTATTGAATTTAATATAAATATTTGTGATATCTTATGTTTTTTGTAAAATTAATGGGTATTATAAGTTTAGTTTAGTTTTTTTTGTTAAATTATTGAATATTAAATATAAGATACGCAACATAAATTAAAAATATTATTTAATATCAAAATGTTCCTAACGTGTCGAAATCTAACATTTTTTAAAATTAATATGTCAGAGGGTCATGTCAATCGTATCCCGTTGATTGGTGGAAATCAACGGTTAAGATATTAGTTGTAAGAGATTATAAAGGAAATTTGGTTGTAAGTATAACCTCTCCCTATAAGTATTATGTTTAGGGGTGTGTAAAATAATAAAAAACTGAACCAAACCATGAACTGAACTCGAACCGCTCTTAAAATAACCGATTTTCAAAAACCAGTTCATGAACCGAAGCGGTTTTAGAACCAGTTTAAGAACCAAACCATTTTGAACCGAAGCGAACCGTTTCCAAACCAAACCGTTTCAAACCAAACCAAATTGATTTTTATAACTATATTTTTAAAATTTTTAATTTTTTCTTTCTCAAAAGAGAGTCGACCCGAACCGGTTCCAAACCGAACTGAACCACTTCTGAACCGAACCAGTTTTGAACCAAACCAAACCACTTCCTAACCAAACCATTTAAACCAATTCGGTTCGGTTTTTCAAAAAATTCGGTTCGGTTCAACCTATGCACATCCCTAATTATGTTATAGGAAATTAGATTCCTCGTTCCACTGAGATAAACAATCCATAGGTCCTAGTGAAAAAAATAAAGGAAAAAAATAAAATAAGGGAGATCCCACACTTGTTTGAGTTAGTAGGAAAAACTTTTTCGGTCCTGTGATAAGACAACCGTAAAGCCCATATATAAATGAGAAGTGAATTGTGTAAGGAAAAAATGTGTATCATTTGAAATGATGTAAAGTCGTGTCATTTTAAATAAGAGAAAAAGATAAATACAGGGGGGAGAGTGGACAAAAAAGAAGAAGGTGTGGGTCCCACCTCTTTGTGAGAGTGAAATGACACAAGTTGTGTCATTTAAAATGACAAACACTTTTCCCATTGTATAAATACCCAAATGAGATGTTTTGTATATATATATATATATATATATATATATATATATATAGATATATATATATAGGGATAAACGTTTCTACAGCCACTTTAGATAATGTTATCTACAGCTATCCAAAAACTACGTCGTTTTGATTAATGAAGGGCGTTTTTGTAATTTTAGGTGAATTAATGAATTACGGAAACACCCTTCATTAATTCACCTAAAATCACATAAACGCCCTTCATTAATCAAAACGACGTAGTTTTTGGAGTAGCTGTAGATAACCTTATCTAAAGTGATTGCAGAAATATTTTTTCCTTATATATATATATATATATATATATATATATATATATATATATATATATATGAGTTCATTTTTTCTGCGATTAATGTGGATAAGTTATCACATTGAGTCCAAAATGATGTTTTGATGTGAAAATCAAGGTATTTTTATAATTATAAATATAATTTAATTCAGGATTATAATAATTTTTCTCATTATAATTTCTTACTCCTTCAAACCAAAACGACATCGTTTTGTGAGTGAATGTAGATAAACATATATATATATATATATATATATATATATATATATATATATACATGGGAAAAATAAGTCTCATGTTATATGAAATTTCTAATATCATGCCATAGATACAACAAGTGTGAGACCCACCTATTTAAAAAAGAAGAGTGACACACCTTTTTATGGTGTCTGTAGGAATGGATTTTTTCTTCTCTTATAACATAAGAAAAATAAACTCCTTAATCAAAAGTGTGTATAAATATTACAGAAACACCATTCATTAATCAAAACGATGTAATTTTTGGGGTAGCTGTAGATAACTTTATCTAAAGTGGCTGTAGAATTTTTTTTTTCATATATGGGGTTTACATTTATGCAGCTGCTGTACGTGCAGCAATCAAATACTTGCCATATATACTTGAAAGCATTAAATGCGGGGAATCATAATCATACAAAGGATAAAAGCATTAAATGTGGGGAATCATAACCACACATCTGTGTCGTTGTTGTACGTAAAGCGGTTGCAGAAATAATTTTATCGATCTATATATAGAGAGAGAGGTAGGATCCTTTGACACCGGTGTCAAATTTGAAATTTGACACCTCATCTGATAGCCGTTAGATTAAAAAAGATCAATGGTATCACATGCTTGCAAATCAAAGTTGTTGATATTTTTTGATCTAACAGCTCTGAGATAAGATATCAAATGATCCTACCTCATATATATATATATATATATGGATCAGCATCATTTTACACTGGTATAAGACTAATAAGTCTTACACCACATCTCAACCGTTGATTTTCGTGCATCCAACGGTTATAATTTAGGAAGTCATATAAATTAATTAATCATTAATTACACTACAAATACCAACCGATGATTTCCATCCATCAATGGTTGAGATGTGGTGTAAGACTTGTTAGTCTTACACTGGTGTAAAAAGAACCTGCCCCATATATATATATATATATATATATATATATATATATATATATATATATATATATATAAGGTTTACATTTCTGCAGCTGCTGTACGTGCAACAATCTAATAATAGTCATATATATACTTGAAAGCTTTAAATGCAGGGAATCATAACCATACAAATGATGAAAACATTAAATGTGGGGAATCATAACCATAAACCTGTCGTTGTTGTACGTAAAGTGACTGCAGAAATGATTTTACCTATATATAAGGTTTATTTTTTCTAAAGTTACTTTAGATAACTTTATCTAATGTTAATCGAAACGACGTCGTTTTGAGGTGGAAATCATGGTGTTTTTATAATTTTAATTATTTCAGGGTTATAATAGTCTTTATCATTTTAATTTTTTTAATTTTTCAACTCCAAAACGACGTCGTTTCGATGAACATTAGATAAAGTTATCTACATTAACTTTAGAAAAAAGAAACCCTATATATATATATGAGAAAAACATTTCTCAAGCAGCTTGAGATAAGCTTATCTCCGGCTAGCCCCAAAACTACGTCGTATTGATTAATGAAGGGTGTTTATGTAATTTTAGGTAAATTAATGAAGGGTGTTTCAGTAAAATGTATATGATATAAAATTAAATAAAATTACAAAAACACCCTTCATTAATTCACCTAAAATTACATAAACACCCTTCATTAATCAAAACGACGTAATTTTGGGGCTAGCCGGAGATAAACTTATCTCAAGCTGCTTGAGAAACGTTTTTCCCTATATATATATATATATATATATATATATATATATTCTCCTACACACGTAACAAACATGTGGATTCCATTAAAGAGAGGAGAAAGATTTTTTTTTTTAATATGACCCATATGTTTATTGTGTTTGTAATTTTTTTTTTTCATTTTACATGAAAAGTCTTTAATCCAGCTAAAATATATTAAACTTGGGTTTAACAAGAGTTATGTTGTAGTAAAAGTGATTGTATTATGTTATAGAGATTCGTTTTACGTGCCGGATTATTTTTTTTTGTTGCGGGTCCCACAAAATGTTGTGTATTTAGGAAATTTTTTATGGTCATGTTAAACGATAGATGATAAACCATCAAACTTGATGTATTTACGTAAAAAAGACAATGTGATGGGAATGAGAAGTCTGTCTAGTAGTCAAATCCCTGGTCGTTTTGCTAAGTCTGATACAAAATGATTGTTAATTTTTTTCCAACCAAAAGCATCCCTTTTTTTTTTTGGGTAAAAAAAAAAGGGATTGTTTGAACTGAACTCTTTTTAAGTACGTCTTTTTTGGGCTATCTAAATGACCAG
The DNA here is from genome assembly GCA_032173675.1 of Gastrolobium villosum. Classification (NCBI taxonomy): domain Eukaryota; kingdom Viridiplantae; phylum Streptophyta; class Magnoliopsida; order Fabales; family Fabaceae; genus Gastrolobium; species Gastrolobium villosum. The sequence continues at coordinate 102,710 of JAVKPL010002122.1, forward strand.
CTTCATAGCAAATTAGCGATTAGCTACCACTGACTATTTGAATGGGCTATCATCTCCTACCTGTGAACTGGGCCTGTCTCACTACTTTTAACGTCAAGCAACATGTTGAAAGTTTGCCTCATACAGCAATGTCTAATTTTGGTTTTTAATTTTCACAGCATAACTATATCCTGTCAGGTCCTTCGGGATTAGTTGTTAAAATAAGGCCTTTTCAAAATATCAACTACAAAATTCAAGCCTTTAACATTATAGACAAGATTCGCTTAATATCATGGTTCATTTCTATTAACTACTATTGGGTCTTAGTTTAGGACTTTATGCCCTTTTCTTATATTCCCATAATAAAGTCAGTCATAAATTATGAGAAAGTAATCCAATGTCATAAATAAATGAAGGGTGTCCTCTTCTTTTTTTGGTGCAGCAGACACAGAAAAAAGTGGGACTTATTTGCTCTTAAAAAAAAAAGTTAGGATTTGCCGGCATATCCTGCATTTTTATGCGTTGTTACAAAATTTTCCTTATGTAGTGACAACAGAAATACATTTCCCATAAATGAATGATCATTGACCAAAAAACAAAAAGATAGAAAGAAAATGGTAAAGCCACTAACAATAATTAATAATCGTCGTTCGGTTATTGTATATATATCTAAAAAAAAATGGTAACACAAGAATTGTTGGTTTAATAGTGTTTCAGTTAGATTCTAAGTTTTGATTTATCTAAAGGGTAGTGGATTTTATTTATGAGAAGGAGATGGAAATCCTCAAATCCAAATCCGGATTAACCGTACTCATTAGAGTTTTGGATTATCTAAAAAAATTATCATAAATTGTACAACATCGCAGTTTGTATGCTAATTGATTTGCATGATAAAATGCTGATGCAACGTTTTGTTATTTTGTTAGTAATATTATACGATGAAGGATATTCTTATTATCAAAATTTTTTATTACTAAATTCCTACCTATCTAATCACCATTGAATCAAAGAGATAGAATACTAGAAAGTTTTTGAAAAAAAAGAAAATATTGATCCAATAGTGATTAGATAAGTAATAACTTGGTAGTGGAAGATTTTAGTAGTAAAAATATCTCTCTTCATATTATATATAGCCTCACTTGAATTTTTACTTGATCCGCAATCTCCAGATGGATGAAACAGATGTCGAGAGATTGGTGACAGTTGAGGTGGGAGTGGTATCCTCTCTCAGTTCTCAGTATATGATGGATGCAGGCCACATGGTGGACTTTGAATGAATGAATAATGACTTCAAAATTCATATAAGGGATTGTAAATGCTTTTGCATTTTTATCACCAAAGTGCAAGTGCTTCATAACGACAGCAGTCCCCACATGGCCACATCCAACAGTTCCAGCCAAATCATATTCGTATTTAAGAATTGTCGGATAGTTACATAACCAATCATGCTCCCGCATCAACATTAGCGTCCACTGTAAGAGAATTTGGGCTTCTAGATTTGTCTTCATATATAAGAAATAATATTATTGATGATGAATTGATGATCAATGATCATGATATGATCCCTTCCCTTGTAACCACAAAAGTAAGCTTTATTAAGAATCTCATCCTTCCTTTCCACACATACATACGGACGAATATATACTAAAGGATAGAGTAAGTTTACTAATTATACTTTATTATAATGGAAACTTTTGCTAGATTATTAATTTTTTCGAGACGCACGAAAATATTCTTCATCAAGGTGAGCTTTTGATCTCAATTTATGGTAGGGGTTCAATTATATTTTGATAAATATTCTTCCCAAAAGCATTATTTTTTTTATTGTATACTTTATCTTTTTTTCTTCAAAGAAAACTCTTTGATATGCTCCAACTTCATGTGTGACTCCAACCAAAATATATTAAAGACAGATTCAGGGTATAATGGTGACATGTATAGGTGTAACATTTTATAATTCTACTATGAAAATGATCTATGTGATCCTTTTTTCTTCAAATAGAATTTTTTATTTCTATTTGCCACTGTGATTAGTTTAGGGACCTGCCACGAATGTTCATGATAAGTTGCGTGTGCTATCCACTAACGAAGAGCAACACAAAATGCTTATGCGGTAATGCTATCCATTATAAGGTATGATCACACCAGTCACCTTCAAGAAGATGACATCACAGTTATCCTATTTTACCAAATGGACGACGGAGGCGCCATCAAGGCCCATCCTCCTCTTTCACCATTCATTAGCGATTGCCATTTGCAAAGTATAAAGTGTAAACTATAAATAAACCCAAAATATTATTCTTGTGTCAATGGTTTTGTTTGTAATTTGAAAGAATACAAGTTTGTGTCTTTTTTATACTTACACAAAGTATGATCGGTCATATACTGTGTAATTCTAAAAAGTTATTTTTTTTATTTGACACGTGTCAGCTATGTGATTGAGAAGAAAGAAAAAAAAAATAACTTTTCATATTTACACAAAATATGACCTCCTTTTTGTAAATTATCTAAAAGTTCTGTCCTTTTAAACGATAGTTTTTTGGGATTATTTTTCTCATGTTGTATGAGAGAAGTTCTCTCATGTTAAGAGACAAAAAAGTGAGTCCCACCAATTTTTAGAAAAAAATAGAAAAAGGAAAAAGAGAGGCACATTTTTTCGAAGTGAGAGTAACATAGAGATAAATATCATGCAACATAAGAGTATGATTTCTCTAGTTTTTTTCCTCTCACATTAATTGATTCTGTAAACGTTTGAGACTGGATATTATGGAGGCAGCTTGTAAGTGCCTCTCTATTTTCAAGTTCGAAATGCTCATCATGACACACAAGACCTCAACTTGTGGAATCGATGGAGTACACAAAGAAATGGACAGTGTCAGTGGTGCAAACTGCAAATAAATACATTATATCAAGGGATCTGGTTGTCCTGGTTGTCCTTGATGGTACGGGCAAAGGAATTTATGGGCTGATTCAATAATTTAGTCTTAATTAAATATATGGCCCATTAAGCATATACTACTTTTATATTCAAATTAATATCAATTTGAAATGTGGCAGATTCCAATTAAAACCTAATTTGAATTAAGTAATAAATTTGATTGTAATTTATAGAGTAAAAATTGAAAAACAATAAATTTGACTTATTTCAAGACTAAGATTTGAAATATGTTTTGAGTTTAGAATTATGAAATAAAAGGTTGGTTGTAATTAATTATATTTGTTTTTATATATTTTTCTTATTTTTAAAACTTATGTTTATGTTTAGAAACTCAATTTATTCAATATTTTAAATTTTGAATTATTTTATAATTATCATATAAAAACACGTTTAAGACTAGTGGGTTTGATTTTTGAAAGTCATACTTAGTGGGAAGGGTAAAAGGACTCAAATCTTTTCACCAAAAAAAAAAGGGACTCAAATCTAAAATCAGATTAAGTTAGATTTGTTAGGATTTTGGACACCGGTTTCAAAAAGTAAAAATAAAAATACCTTTAAGACAATATTATAAGAACTTAGATATTTTTATTATTTTAATAATATAATTCAGAATTGAAATTTTGTCTTCATCAAATTTTAATTGTTTAGGCACTTTTTCAATGCTTAAGACAAAATTAAGTAGTAATGAATCCAAAATCTAATTTAAGAGTTTGTTGTGTGATTTTATTATTGTCAATCTATTTTCATTATGAGTTATGAATCCCAAAAACATATCAAGTTTTTCCAAAATTGGGATGGCAATTTATAAATTTCTGTTTGGACAAATAAAATCAGATTAAGAACCACTAATACAACGTGTGCATATTTTCTTTATACTTTTGTGTATGAAAAATATTTATGCTAGAGATATACAAATAAGATTTAAATTAAAATAATGAACACAAGGAATACTAATTTTTTAATATGTGATATTAAAACTCACAATGGCAAAATAGATATATTTGTTAAAATTTTAACGGTACTCATAGGTGGACTTATATGAAAAAAATCACACGAGAGATAAGTAATTAAAAAAAAATAGGGGGATAAGTGATCCTAACAGAAACCACATGAAATTTTTGAACTTTTCCCTATCATTTTCTTATCTTTTGAAAATGACTTGTGATCTAGATCCAATCCATGCAGGATATAAGACCTAGTTCATATGGCCCAAGAGGTCCAAGAGTAAAGAAGGTTAACGAAACACGTCCATTCTACATAGATATCACCCCACGGGTATACTGGCGCAACACCAGTAGCTGAGTACTCTACATTCACACAACATTAGCACCTTGTAACTCTACCGCCATCTTATAATAGTCAATGACTAAGGGATATATACCTGATTCCAGCTATGCCTATAAGGTGTAGCCCTCAAATAAACATATGCATATAGCCTGCAAGAGCCACTTCAGCCAGTCCACTATTAAGGTTAAATGTCGTCATACTAAAGCAGCATATATGAGTAGGATAATTAACTACTAAAGAACAAAGTGTTGATATGATCATATATTCCATCTTGACTTAAACTCATATTTCTCATACTGATTTGAGTGTCGAAGTGCCATTCAGACACCCCACATTTTCCCAGCTAATCAAGACATCCAACACCAAATTCTCCATCTGAGAGATTATTCTACACAAGCATCCTCCAAGTCATCGTCCTACAACATTCATTCCAACAAAGACCCAGACAACTATTAGATGAGGCATAGTCTAGCCCAATCCTTATTAGAGAGATCAACATTATAAAACAATTTTTTTTTCTTAATACATATTTTTGGTTCCACGTGTATGTCACCATGATGTCTTACGACGTATTTTATAAGTAGCAGCGTTGAATATAATGGCTAGGAACTTGGCAGAACCACAGCCACCGAAGGAGCTAATTAGCATGCACAACATGGACGGAGGGGAAAGATGAAAAGCTCTTAATTTGTTGGATTATAAGATGGAAAAAATGTTTATCCTTTTAAATGACACAATTTATATCATTTCATTCTCACAAAGAAGTGGGATCCATATTTTTTTTTTGTCAACTCTCTCCTCCTTTATAGCTCTTTCTCTCTATTAAAATGACACAACTTTACATCTTTAAAATGATACACACTTTTCCTTTTTAAAAATCGTTATAATCATGGGTCAAAAGCTGATATGCCTCTCCACTGATCACTTGGGAGTAGCCTTCCCAATTTAAAAGTCAACTGAATAGGTAAATAATAGGTAAATAATAATAATAATAATAATAATAACATCATATTAAATCCTCTAATGCAAAAGACGAAAAGATGTGAACTTATTTATTTGTAACCCAAATAAGAATAAAAGCTTTAAATAGTTATAATTAATTAGTGAGCAGGAAACAAAGCAGTGGGATGATACATGTGTGCGAGTGATTTAGGTATCCGTAGAATCAGGAGACATTAGTGTGCTTCTCCATTCCCAAATAAGTATGGCCAACCTAATTATGGTAACCACGATAAAGGTACAGACGGTACCATCCAAAGGCTCAGGCCCTCTTTCCTTAATTTTATGTGCCAAAGGCAAATATAAAAGGACCAAAATTTGAGTCATTTTCTTCATGGAGATTAGAGAAAGCCAGCTCTAAATAACATTATCATATCATATTTAATATATTATCATGCCATTAAATTAAGTTAGTCTGCGTCTTTAAAGAAGATGGACGGTATCAATTATATGACATCCCTGCTATGGTTATAACGTAAGTCTGGGCCACATGCAAATAAAACAAGGAATAACTTATCCTACCTAGCTATCACTTTTTTTTTTTTTTGTCTATCTTAATCTACTTTTTGACACCATTAGATTAGAAACACAATTAACTTTATTATTTTTCTCTTATATTGAGATTTTGATCTAATGGTTCGAGAGTGGTAAGAAAAATATTAATAATTAGAATAACTTATCCCATAAAATAAAGGAAATATTAATCTGCGACAATTATTCGATGAAGTAAACATATAAGTTTGTGTTTGTGTATAAGAAAATGAGTTTTATTAGTCTCATTTAACATAAGATAGTTCTTGTGTTGTAGAGAAAAAATAAGTGGGTTCCACCATTACAAGAAAAAAGAAAAAGATGGGTACGAAAATCGAAGTGAGAAAAAATGAGAGATGATATATTATGTAAAAGGAGAGTAATATTTCCCTAAAAAAATTATATTATCAAGGATGCAAATGACACCGGCAATGTTCAATTTTCCCGGCCCTTCTCTTCGTCTTTACTTGGTCTTTTAGTTTAGAGTAAAGTATTATTTTGGGTATTCAATAAATCATGGGGCCCATTTTAATATTAAAAAAAAAATCAACTTATGGTCCTCTAAAATTCAAAATAGACACAATTAGTAAAAATTATCATCCCTCTAACATTTAAAAAAGACTCATATTAATCTCTTAAAGGATCTAACGTTGATTTTTTTTTTTTAAATTTCAGAAGAATCGCAAGTTAATTTTTTTTTTTCAAAAAAATTAAATTAAACCCCGTAACATTTATTGAGATCTAAAATATACTTTACTCTTTAGTTTATTTACAAAAGCACGTAAGGGACCACCTCCCATTATCTTGTAATTAACCTTGAAGATAGAGTAAGCCCTAGAAGATAAAATTAAGTGCTCTGCCCACAAAATGGTGGCATCCACGTCACTAACAGATCTTTTTGGCTAGTCTGAACGTCTTCAAAAGCAAAAACAATATCCAAAATATCAAACTCATTTGACACATATGGTAAGGAATCTAACCCCTTAAATAGAGGTCTCGAATTCGAGTTTTGAGAATGGAAAAAAAGAATTTGGGAGAACCACTCCGACAGTGCTCGATGGGGATTAGTCTTCGATTACGGCTAGAGGATACCTTTTATTTTATTTATTTTTAAAAAAGCATCCAATTGTTTATTCCAATCATACCCTTTAATTCGTTTAATTATTCCAGTGGAACAGGGTTAAAAGTAAAGGGTTTTGAATTTGAAGGATAGATTATACATGCTTATCTTATATTTTCAATGATGTCGCAACTACTGTTAATTTTTTATGATATAATCTTATCGTTATCTTAAAAAAAAACGATACCTTTATTCACCACCACAAATAGAGTCAGTGGTGTTAGTATAAACGCAGACATGTGATGCAATGTTCCACTCCGCATATCTACTTATCATGTTGTTAATTGTGGTTCACGAATTATGTACTATCCTCAATTTCATTTCTGTAGCACGGTCGAATCAGAAGAAGACCTGAATTGCACAGCCAGTTATTTATAATTCAATGAAATCCTTGTTAGTTTTTTCCTTTCTCCACTGACACTATCTATGAATGCGACCTATTTTGGATCTTTTTTGGAGAGTTATATTCACGAAAATCATGCCTGGACTAGTCATTAAAAGCCAAAAGGCATATCGGGGCAATGCTGACATATTTCACATGTATATATATATATATATATATATATATAGATGGAATGATTGATTATTAACGGTTAAATGCCAAAATCTTGGTTTTTGGTTTCGGAATTTCAAGCAAATATTTACCGGAATCTTTGAAATTTGAAATAGTAAGGTGAAAGGGAAACGACCCTGTGAAAATCACCTCTCTACTTACAGAGAAACTTCCAACAAATCAAACCTAAGTCCGTAGGTTTTGTTTGGAAATTTGGAGGGAAAGGGAAAGAGAAGAGAGGGGATCCCACAGAGAGGGAGGGGAAGAAAATTGAAAGGTATTTTCTTCCCTCGTTTGGAGAAAAAAAATAGTAAAGGAGGAAGATCGAAGGTTAATGAGATATTTTTATCACTTTACAATTTTTTTAAAATTAATATAATTATTATATTTTACAAATTAAATTAAATTTAAAATTTCTATCAAAATTATTTATGTACTTTTCACAACACCAAAAAAGATCATATTTTCGATGAAATTTATACGTTGCAAACGATGAGAATTTTGCCACAAAATTATTATTTTTCATCGGAATACTGTTCGTCGAAAAGCAACAGAATTTTTCAACGGATGAAAATTTTTACAAAATAAATTTTCTATCGAAAATCTTGACGAAATTTAGTTTCCATCAAAAGTTTTGACGAAAATGGATTCCAACATCAAATGATTTAAACGTAAATAGAATTCCGTCAAAAATTTTGACGGAATGTTCTCTGTTCAAAATTTCGATAGAAATGTGTTCTAACGAAAATTGAGACGTAAATTGTTTTGTAAAATATTATGAGGGAAATGTTTCATTCGAAACTTTCGACGAAATTTAGATTATGTACAGAATTTTGACAGAGTATTTTTTCTGTCAAAATAATGTGTCGAAATATTTTTCGTCAAAATTTTTAACGGAAATATTTTCAGTCGAATTTTTTTAATAGAAATGCGTTTTGTTGAAAATTTTGATGGAAATATTTTTTTTATCAAAAATCTTGACGAAAATATTTTTTGTTGAAAATTTTCGATAGAAATATGTTTCGTTAACAATTTTGACAGAAAATTTTTTTGCCAAAAAGTTTAACGAAAATATTTTCGTCAACAATTTTTGCTTGAAATATGTTTCGTTGAAAATTCGATGGAAATATTTTTCATCAAAAAATTTGATGAATAAGTTTTTTTGTAAAATATTTTGGCAAAATTTAGATTCTGTGAAGAATTTTGACAAAAAATATTTTCCGTCATAATTTTTTACAAAAATATTTTTAGTCACAAGTTTCGATGGAAATGTTTACTGTAAAATTTTTTGATATAATTGTTTTACGTCGAAACTTTTCGACGGAAATGTGTTTCATCAAAATTTTGGATGGAAATATTTTAATTAAAAGTTTCAACGAAATTTAAATTCTATCAATAATTTTGACTGAATTTTTTCCGTACAAAATTTATGTTAGTGATTATGGCAAAATCTGGTCCCGTCTCTAATTTCGCCTTTAGTTTTGACGGAAATTTTTTGACGTATATGATTTTCATCAAAAATTTCATCACTATTTTTGACGAAATATTTTTCGTCAATAAATTCTGTCGGTATTTGAGACTTTTCTAATAATATCGCATTTAAAAATGATTCACAATTATGTAATTTTAACATTTTAATGCTAAGGGTAGATAAGTAATTTTTAATATTTTTCTCATCAAACCCTCGAAATTGAGGGAACTTTAATTTTAAGAAGGAGGGTTTTGTAGGGTTTAGTAAAAATCCACAATTTCTCCCTCTCCTTTTTTTAAACTCACAAACAAGGGAAGGACTTACTAAAACCCTTACTTTCCTTTTCTTCCCCTCCTAAAATCAACTCCTAAACAACAAAGCCTATAATAAGGCTTTGTTTGGGAGTTTGGAGGGGAGGAGAAGGAAGGGGATCCAAGGGGAAGGGAGGGGAAGGAAGGGAAATGAAAGGTATTTCCTTCCCTTGTTTGGGAGTTGAAAATACGGGAAGAGAGAAAAATTGAGGGTCATTGAAATATTTTTACCATTTTATCCTTTCTTTTAAAAGCAATATAATTATTATACATTTATATTTATGATTCTCTACATTTAATGTTGAGTTTTATTTCTCTTATGTCACATAAGAGAAATTTTATCTCCTACTCTCATTTCGATTTTCGTGCTATGTTTTTTTTTCTCTTTTCTTTTTTAAAAAATAAAGTCGATCATACCATTTGTTGTGAGAGTAAGAGAGAAGATGTATCTTATGTGACATAAGAAAAATAAAACCCTTTAATGTTTTCACCTTTTGTATGATTATGATTCCCTATATTTTATATTTTCACATATATATAACAAGTATTTGACTACGTCACGTACAACAACTATAAAAATGTAAACCCCATGTATATATATAAGGGATGTTATTTTGTAGCCACTACAGAGAGTTATTGTCTTCAACTGAGATAACAAAGTGGGCCCAATTGCTTTTTTTTTTTTTAAAAAAAAGTCAGGATCCATATGTGTATCCTGCCTTGCTGTATATGCAACGGCTGCAAAAATAATTTTGTCATATATATATATATATATATATATATATATATATATATATATATATATATAAAGGAAGGATCATTTGACACTGGCGTCAAATTTAATATTGACCATTGATCCATTTATATCCAATAGCTCACATTACTAAAAAAAATAGAGCCCTTAGATATTAGTGGAATCAACTCACAAGATTGAGAGTGTAATTTACACTGGTGTAAAATGATCCTGACCCATATATATATAGAGAGAGGGGGGAAGGATCCTTTGACACTGGTGTCAAATTTGAAATTTGACACCTCATCTGAGAGCCGTTAGATCAAAAAAGATCAACGACTCTGATTTACAAGCATGTGACTATATATATATATATATATATATATATATATATATATATATATATATATATATATATATATATATATATATGAGAAGAATTTTGGTGGTCTGGACCACCATTGATTCAGTGGTTCAAACCAATCAGGATGAGACAACTATTGAAGAGAGAGGAGAGAGAAAAAATAAAATATAAACTTTTGTACAAGTGTCACTCATTGAATGGAAGGACCACATGCGACCCGGAACATTAAATGTTTTTCCTATATATATATATAAATATATATATATATATATATATATATATATATATATATATATATATGAGGTAGGATCCTTTGACATCAGTGTCAAATTTGAAATTTGACACCTCATCTAAGAGTCGTTAGATAAAAAAAATCAATGGTGTCAAATGCTTACAAATCAGAGTCGTTGATCTTTTTTGATCTAACGGCTCTCAGATGAGGTGTCAAATTTCAAATTTGACACCAGTGTTAAAGGATCCTTCCCCCTCTCTCTATATATATATGGGTCAGGATCATTTTACACCAGTGTAAATTACAATCTCAATCTTGTGAGTTGATTCCACTAATATCTAAGGGCTCTATTTTTTTTAGTAATGTGAGCTATTGGATATAAATGGATCAATGGTCAATATTGAATGTAACACTTCTAACTTTTACATCAGTATAAGAATATCCTACCCCTATATATATATATATATATATATATATATATATTATAAAAAAAGTTTTTTCTTTGTCACATACAAAAAGTTTTTAATTTGATGTATTACGCAAAATAATTTTTAACTTGGTCATCTCCATATGTTATTGTTATAAAGGATATTAGTATCTCATAGGAGAGATTTTTTCCTCTCCTACACATATAAAGACACATGGCCCCCACTAAATAAAAACAAAGGGTTTTATTAATCTCCTTCCACATAAGATAGTTTATCTTCTGTGGTAGAGAAAAAATGAGCGGGTCCCATCATTACATGAAAAAAGAAAAAAAAAGTGGGTGTGAAAATCAAAGTTAGAGAAAATGAGATAAGATAACTCATGTGAAAGGAGAGTAATATTTTCCAAAAACAAAACACATGACATGATTTGACTTGATTTTTTATTTTTTTTTTAGTTTTCTCAATGTATCCTCAAACCGACAGTAAAAAACTAATCCTCTTTCGAGGAGGCATAGAGATAATTGAAATGGATTTTAACTCTATCAATAAAGTCTTTTTCATACGCATGACCAGGAGTCCAAAATAATTATAAGTACAAGGATAAAAGAAAAACATGCCGACGGGAAGAAAAACGTTAATATATAATATCGTTTTTCAAAGTTAATATACAATGAAATGCAGAGGTCAAGTAAAAAATAATTATAGCGTACAAGGATAAAAAAAGAAGTCCAAAATACAATATATTTTTTATGCATGCATGTGAAGACCATTTTCAATTTAGTCTCTATATTTTATAATAATCTTATTTTAATTTTATAGTCTAGTAACAATAATATATGATGGGAGTGATCTTAAAAAAATTATTATACCCGCATATAGGGGCAGAATCAATTAATAATGGAATAAGTGTCACACTCAAACCCATCTTAATTTATATTTTAAATTTATTAATTAAGTAAAGTTAAATACAAGTGGAATCAATTGAGTATAAGATTTTTTTATTTTTATACCATTATAATATAATTATATGAAAAACAAATATTTTATATGCTTAGTGATAAATTTTCAATACCCCGTGTCAATTGTAGTACTACCGGCATTTTCCAAAAAAATAAAATAAAAATGTTAGTACTACCGGTTGTCTATATATGGACATGTTATTTCAATATGGAAAATTTAATATATTTGCACTCGATACCCTTTCATTTTGGAAATCAACTTAGACTTGTCTAATGGTAACACAAGTTAACATAGTTCCGTAAAATAGTAAAAAATCATATTTATTCTTATATTCTTTCGTTCTTGTGTCCCATTTTTCTACCTATCTGAAATACTAAAAGTATTACAGATCGTTAGACTTTTTCATTTTAAAATTTTCAAATTAACATCATTGGACTAAAAGTGGTCAACTAAATAAATTTTACGACAACAGATTTATTGGTCCTGTTGAAGAAAAGATTTAATTTGTTAATAGAATTTAGGTTGTTGAATTATTGATGTAAATTGGATAGGATTGGTTTGTTTAGTTGTTTAGATTTATAGAGTTTGTTATTTATTTTTAAGTCAATACTGTTTTTGATACTTGTATAAATACCTGAGTTAAAGAGGAGAATATCAAAAAGTGATGTATATTTCCAGGATTAGAATTTTAACATGGTATCAGATGAATTTTCTCTTCTAATCCTCGAAAGCACTATTCCAAATTAATAGTGTGTTTCTTCATATCCATACCCATTTTTCTTTCATTTGCTATCTGAACAACCCGTATCCCATTTTCTTTTATTCCTACCCGTATTCCAAGATAAAGCAATTTGCTTTCCTTCAAAAAAAATCTGCACCCGTATTCCATTTCTTTCTTTTTCTTTTTTTCATACCCATTTTCCAAGATAAAGCAATTTGCTTTCCTTCAAAAAAAATTTGGACCGTAACCATCTTCTTCCTTCAATTTCTAATCCCTAAATCCAAAGTTTTTTCAACCTGCAACTGTGACTATCCATCTTATTCAATCATTTTTTTTTAATCCCTAATCCCCAAATTCTTCAACCCGTATCTCTTCTCCTTTCGCTGCCATGGAAACACCAGAAACCACACCCACCACTTTGGGACGCCAGCCATCTTCAACGGATTCTTCCGCCTTGCTCTCACACGTGTCCCGTCCCTCTCCTGCACTCCTGTCATCTGGTGCTGAACCCTCTTTCTCTCCTCAAGCAAATGCAATTTATGAAGGCATATTAGGTAATTCCCTTGCTCTTTCTACTCACTCTAGAAATTTGTCTTGGATAATTGATACTGGTGCATCAAACCATATGATTCATGATGCCTCTGTTTTGACTGAATTTTTGCCTTGTGATAAGTCCTCTGTTACTACTGCAAATGGTAGTTGTGCTTCTATTACAGGTCAGGGAACCCTTATTTTATCACCCACTATCACCCTGCATTCTGTACTGGTTGTCCCATCCCTTGAATTTAATCTATTGTCTGTGAGCAAATTGACTTCTGAATTAAATTGTGAAGTTTTTTTTTATCCGAAATTCTGTGTGTTTCAGGACCTCCAAACCAAAGTGATTCTTGGCTATGGTGTTAGAAAGAACAACCTCTATTTTTTTGAAGCCCCTCATAATGCATCGGACATAAATTATAAGGCAGCAATAGTTCATAGTTCTGAAAAAAATAATCCTACACTCTGGCTTTGGCATAGGAGATTAGGACACCCTTCTTTCCCGTATCTGAATAAATTATTTCCCCATTTATTTTCGAATTGTAATCCTTCTGATTTTCACTGTTCAACTTGTGAAATGGCTAAAAGCCATCGTATGCCTTTTTATCCCAGTTCAAATAAAAGTGAAATTCCCTTTCAAGTTATTCATTCTGATGTATGGGGACCAGCTCGTGTGTCTTCTTTTTCAAATGCCTATTATTATGTTTCCTTTATTGATGAATGCACTAGGATGATGTGGATCTCTTTACTGAAAAACAAAAATGAGGTGTTTTCTGTATTTCAAAATTTTCATAATATGATTGCAACTCAATTTAAAACCTCAATTCAAATTCTGCAATCTGACAATGGACTTGAATATAAAAATAAAGCATTTTCTAATTTTTTAAACTCTAAAGGGATCAAACATCAAACCTCCTGTGCATATACACCTCAGCAAAATGGATTGGCTGAAAGAAAAAACAGGCAATTATTAGAAGTCACTCGAGCTTTTTTATTTGACATGAATGTACCCTCTCACTATTGGGGAGAAGCTGTTCTTTCTGCAGCTTATGTTCTCAATCGGACCCCCTCTAGTTCCTTGAAGTTTCTAACTCCTCAACAAAAACTTGAAACTTTTTTTTTCAATTTCTCATGTTATGAATCTAGAACCCAAAGTGTTTGGTTGCACTGCATTTGTGCATATTCCCAAAGTTCTACGCACTAAACTAGATCCTTGTGCTAAGAAATGTATATTTGTGGGCTACTCTGACTCCCAAAAGGGCTACCGCTGTTTTGATCCAAAAACCCACAAGATGTATGTCACACTTGAAGTCTCATTTAATGAATATGAAGGTTACTATTCAGGGGGAGTTTCCTCTTCTTCTTCTCAGGGGGAGATGCCTAATACTCGAGAAGAAGAATTCTGGCCTACTACTTCTATTCATATTCCTTCCTCTACAGATACTAATTCTCTTCAAAATCCTCCTCTACCTGAAATACCAAATATACCTCACATACCTGCTACCCCGTCCTTGGAAGCATCTGAAACACATTCTGAATCTCCTGCCACTGAAACCACTTCTGCCCAAAATACAGATCATCCAATCCCACCTGTTGTTGAAGTCATTTCTGCCGAGAATACAGATCCTTTACCTTCGGATAATACACACATTAGACGTTCAGAGAGGGCAAACAAAGGCATTCCAAAGACTACTTATGAACCGAATCTGAAAGTGAAAGGGAAATATCCCATTAGCAATTATGTGTCATCCCATAGGCTATCTGAATCATATGCTTTAACAATTGATCAATTATCTACTGTACAAATTCCTAATAGTGTGCAGGAAGCATTGGAAGATCCTAAATGGAAGCAAGCCATGAACACTGAAATGGAAGCACTTCAGAAAAATAACACTTGGAGTCTGACATCTTTACCGGAAGGAAAAAAGACAATTGGTTGCAAATGGGTTTATACTGTGAAACTAAAGGCAGATGGGAGCATTGACAGGTACAAGGCAAGACTTGTAGCAAAGGGATTTACACAAAGATATGGGGTAGATTATCAAGAGACATTTGCTCCGGTGGCAAAGCTGAATACCATCAGAATACTAATCTCTATAGCAGCAAACCGAGACTGGCCCTTAAAACAATTTGATGTGAAGAACGCTTTCTTGAATGGTGATCTAGAAGAGGAAGTTTACATGGAAGTACCTCCAGGAGTGAAGACAACACATTCAAAACAGAATTTGGTTTGTAAATTGGAAAAGGCACTCTATGGTCTTAAACAATCACCAAGAGCATGGTTTGGTAGGCTCTCTTTAGCAATGAAAAAGTTTGGGTATCAACAAAGCAACTCAGATCATACTCTATTTATTAAGCATAACAAAGGAAAGGTGGCAATACTTATTGTCTATGTAGATGATATGGTGCTGACTGGGGATGATCTAGAGGAAATGAAGTCTCTGGAAAAGAAGCTAGCTGCTGAATTTGAAATGAAGGATCTTGGTCCACTAAAATATTTTCTTGGAATAGAAATCTCAAGGTCTAAACAAGGAATTTTCTTATCTCAAAGAAAGTATATTTTGGATCTTCTCTCTGAAACCGGGTTATTGGGCAGCAAGCCAGCAGATACACCAATGGAAATGAATCACTCACTTGGTGTCTATCCAAACCAGATTGACGCAGATAAAGGCAGATATCAAAGGTTGGTAGGTAAATTAATATATTTGTCACATACTAGACCTGATATTGCATATTCTGTTAGCATTGTAAGCAGATTTATGCATTCCCCTAGTGAGGAACATATGAAAGCCGTGTACCGAATTCTTAGATATCTCAAAGGAACTCCAGGAAAAGGGCTGCTTTTTACAAAAAATGATAGACCATGCATTGAAGGCTATACAGATTCAGATTGGGCTGGTGATAAGACTACAAGACAATCAACCTCTGGGTATTTCACCTTTGTAGAAGGAAATTTAGTCACATGGAGAAGCAAGAAACAAAAGGTAGTGGCTAGGTCAAGTGCTGAAGCTGAATTCAGAGGTATGGCTTATGGTGTCTGTGAACTGTTATGGATTAAAAATATATTAGCTGATTTGGGAATTATATATAGTCAGCTAATGAATCTTTTCTGTGATAACAAAGCTGCAATAGAGATAGCCCACAATCCGGTTCAGCATGACAGGACTAAGCATGTTGAAATAGATAGGCATTTTATAAAAGAGAAGCTTGAAAATCATATAATTGAGATTCCTCATGTACGGTCTCAAGAACAACTTGCTGATGTATTGACTAAAGCTGTTTCTGGAAAAGTTTTTGAAGAAGCCATTAACAAGTTGGGTATGATAGATATTCATGCACCAACTTGAGGGGGAGTGTTGAAGAAAAGATTTAATTTGTTAATAGAATTTAGGTTGTTGAATTATTGATGTAAACTGGATAGGATTGGTTTGTTTAGTTGTTTAGATTTATAGAGTTTGTTATTTATTTTTAAGTCAATACTGTTTTTGATACTTGTATAAATACCTAAGTTAAAGAGGAGAATATCAAAAAGTGATGTATATTTCCAGGATTAGAATTTTAACAGGTCCTTTAAATTATGTTTATTACTAAGTCCATCTCTATTGGATATGCTGTTTTATCATTTACAGTTAAGTTTTCAAAAAATACGCCGGGGAATCAGTAACAAGATGACTATTCCATTCTGGAAATGGATTCTCTTTGACCATTTAATATGGGAGAATCTACACATACAAAGGTGAATGAAGTGGTAATGATTTTATAACTATCTATCACAATATTTTCTCTCTCTCTTCTTCCCTTACAATTCGTGTTTGGGTGAATTTTTGTCAACAAATATAAATGTATTTTTACTGGTCTAACAGAAAATACAGGCTTAAAATGGTTAGAGAGAGAACAATTTTTATTTGAGTGCAAATTGAAAATGGTGTCTTAGAAAGACATAGCATGAGAGATATCAATCATAACAAAAGGGTAACAATGTATTTTAAACATCAATATTCTTTGGGACAAGTATTATATATATATTATATATATTTTTTTATTTACAAACTAAATCATAAATTTCTCACGGGACCTAAAAAAAACACTAGTTTCATTTGTAACAAAATTCTATATATATATATATATATATATAAACGGATCATTCCCCATAATCTTATATATATATATATATATATATATATATATATATTGAGAATGTTATATTTATAGATTTTTTGTTTACAAATTTATATATATATATATATTAAGTATGACCGATTTTCATACAAATTACACTCTTGATTGAAGTATGCAAAAGTTTGTATTCTCCCAGAATATAATATAATTTATAAAAAAAGTTTGGAAACACATACTTCCCCATATATATTTTTTTTATAACAGTCTTTTATATTTTAATGACATGTATATGCGTGGCTTACTTAACAGCCTTACTTCCTTTGGTTGCATCCATCAACTTGTAATTTCCGATTATTTAACATACCAAAGTGGCCCGACATAATGCACACTATCCTGCTACACAGAATCTGGATTGCTAGATTTATCAAACAATAGTTTCTGTGACTAAAATCTCTCTCCATTTTCATTATTATATTTGAGGGGGTGAGAAGATTGCCTCGGAGAAACTTCCCAACCATTTCCTATTCTTACAAAGTTTTGTCCTCTTCTACTTTCCCTTTTGTTTTCTGCCCCGGCCTTTACTGAAGTCAAGGGACGCAATATTCCATCAATTTGTGTAACAAGACATGCATAGTTACTTCTTGGGTTTTACTGATGTTGTGTGAGATGATATAACTCAGTTTTCTGACACACACAATAATGGAGATAGAGAAAGTGGAATGACGAAAGAGAAAGAAAAATATGTGGACTTCACCTCTTTAATGTGTGTAGGAAAGTAAAATTATGTTATGTAAAATGATAAACATAACACAATGGCACATGTGGTAAGGAGCTTGGGTTCCTTAACCAGAGGTCTCGAGTTCGAACCCTGGGAATGAAAAAAAAAGGATTTGGGAGAGAGCCGCCACTGAAAGGGTCCAACGGTGCTCGATGAGAATTACAGCAGGAGGATACCTTTAAATTTATTAAAAAAAATGATAAACCTAAAACCCTTACTTGTTTAACTTATTTCCCTCACGGCCTCACCCATTATACAACAACAACAAAAAATTTATTATACAAATTGTCCTGAGAATAAAGCAGGAAAGAAAAAATAAAAAAGAATGAATCTGTCTGATAAATTCAGAATGAATCCAACGTTGTAAACTTTGTTTCATCAAGTGCACAAAGAAAAAAACCAATTCTGAGAGCTACATTGGCAGATTGATCCATTACACTGATTATTTCCATGTAGTGGAAGATGTCATTTTCCTGAATTGCCCTCTAGCAATTGACTGAAGGAGCATGCGCACTAGGCACACACTACATGAACGATGGATATGCAAAATTGCTTATTATAAAAATAATAAAAGACTGCGGCAACCCTTATATAAATACTGCTATTGCTTGCATAGGTGCTGTAAGGCATCAAGTGGAGAAAGTTCCCATCCAGAGATAACATTCCATTTCCACAAGTAAGAGTTTGGTGTGCTTTGGAAAAAACACAAGAAAAAATGGTTCAACAGGAATTCAGAAAAGGTCCATGGACAGAACAGGAAGACTTCAAATTGATGTCCTTTGTTGGCTTGTTTGGAGACCGTAGATGGGATTTTATAGCTAAGGTGTCAGGTTTGAAGGTGGCGGGAGACAGTAACTAGGTAATGCTTATTTGACCAATCTAGATTTTGGAAGAAACAGCCTTTAACCACCTCATTTTGTTGTAGGTTTGAATAGAACAGGCAAGAGTTGCAGGTTAAGGTGGGTTAATTACTTGCATCCTGGTCTCAAAAGAGGAAAGATGACACCCCAGGAAGAGCGCCTCATACTGGAACTTCACACAAAATGGGGAAACAGGTCTGAGAATATGTAGAAATAGAAACCAAGTTCAATTTTCATACTCAAATGTCAAGTCCTTTTTCCTCTTCAATTTGAAGCTAATCATTTAAAAGGGGCGAACCGGAATAGTGATAAAACTGTTCCTTCATGACTGAAAGGTCATGGGTTCGAATCCAGCAAACAGTCTTTTTGCAATTATGCGCTAGTCGGGTTTAACGGGGCGTATTTTTTTTTTTTTTTTTGAAGCTAACCATTTGAGTTCTTTTTGAGGCATGCAGGTGGTCAAGAATTGCTAGGAAATTACCAGGGCGCACTGATAATGAGATTAAGAATTATTGGAGGACTCAAATGAGGAAGAAGGCTCAAGAGAAAAAGAGGGGAGGAGCAGTTTCATCATCACCAACACCTTCTAGTGTTCAGTCCTCAATATACTCAAACAATCATTCTGTGGATTCACATGCTTCCAAAAAGGCTGGGGAAGAAAGCTTTTATGACACTGGAGGTCCTAATCTGATAGGCTCAACCCAAGTTAAGGTGGGAGAAGATCAACAAGGTGAACAAGGTTTCTCTATGGATGATATATGGAAAGATATTGATCTTTCTTCAGAAGATAACATTCTGCAGCAGCCAGTCTATGATGGGAACAGTGAAGAGGGCTGCAACTTCTCTTGTCCAACTTTGCCTTCTCCTTCATGGAAGTATTCTTCTGACCCCTTATGGGTGATGGATGAAGAGAGTTTGTTATTCCCAACAAGTGACCCTTATTTTTCCTGCTATGCACAAGGTAGTGCATTTCTAACTGGCTAGTCAGAATTCTTTATCCAATCAATCAATATTTTGTTCATATGTCACATGTGTATCACCTGTTTTTGTGAAAGTCTAACATGTATAGCAATAGCAGTGCATCTTTAAGCTTTTGGCATGGTTATCCTTAGTGTGACACAGCTGTAATAAACTCAAGTAGAACTATAGTCTATATGTCAATGTTTCAGTGCTTTTACTTTCGAAGAAACATCCAATAGGGTAGGGAGTTGGTATGTTCTGAATGTAAAATATCAAGCACTTGTTTACATGTGAGTTTTAATCTGATCTACACTTGTACCAATAAAAGCTCTTTTTTTTTTTTTCGTATATACCAATAAAAGCTCTTTACTTCTTTATATTAGTAGCTACTGGCAAATGCATGAATAGTGAATATCTATGCCGCTTTCTGATCATAATCATATATCATTCAGATAAAATGTGATGTCGCGTGACCAAAATAGACATTTACTTAAAAATAAGCCATGCCTCGTAAAGCGGTAGACCAAAATAGACATATATTGCAACCACACCGATATGAGACACCGGATACGACAAGATAATTATAACAAATAGTAAACTTCGACACGTTAAGACATGTTTTGATATTATATAATATTTTTAATTTGTGTAATGTATATTATATTTAGTATTCAATAATTTAACAAAAAATAAAGATAAACTTATAATACTCATCAATTTTACAAATAAACATAAGATATACAAAATGTTTATATTAAACTCAATAAAATCATAATTATAATATAACGAATATAATAGTTGGAACTCAAAATGCAACGCAACGTAACCTTTGAATATTTTTGAATCTTTGCAACGAGTATTGGAGTGTCGTGAGTGTCGGAAAATAAATTATGGTTAGTGTCGGGAAGTGTCGTGAGTGTCGGGAAGTAAATTATGTATGCAGGAAACGATGTTAATTAGTACCAATCCCCAAATTAGTAAAATTATGCAAGATAAATACATAATTTTTGGGGGGGGTAAATTATGCAAATAATTTTTTTATTGCAGCTTAAGATCTATTTTTATTATTAAATAAGATGTGTTGAATATAAAGATTATTAAATTACCAAAAGAAACTTCTTCTACGTGAATATTCAAGTGCAGTTTCAAAATTAAAACAATCAAGTAGCTGCTAAGGTTCATCCTGGTACACGCCTAGATAGCAGATAGCAAATCCAGATGTAAATTAGAATTACCAGATCGGTCATCTTCATTGCCTGAGATTTCTACTTAATTAGAAGACAATAGAAAACTTTGCATTTTATCAAATAGCATCATTAAATCTTGGAACAGAACAGAATTGAAATTCATGTCCCGAGAGAAATGTAGAAACTTGAAAATATTTGCTCGGTAGAGTTCATGCGAACTATTGTAAGTTCTTTGTTTCGTTGAGCTCCTTCTATCTTTCATTAAATAAAAAAACGGACATTTAAAATTTATCCCGAGATAATTAACTTGGTGCTGAGCTAGTTAAAGGAAACGTGACATTTCAGTAGAAAGAATGAAACAATTACTTCATAAAACTGTTTCACGTTGAAAGTCAATCACCTCATTGACATGACACTCATGAAAAATTCACTTAACAGATTTTTAGCATTTGGGATCTGACTTCTCTGATAATGCTTAGAAATTTCCTTTTTAGTCCATTTGTAATTCATGTCTTCCGTAACGGTAGACAGGGTATTCTATTTTTAATTTTTTTTTGGAGTTTGAAATCGAAGATAATTATTGTACAAAGAATGATAACATGACTATTTATCAAATAAGAAGAAGCTCTCATTGATTTCTGTTTTGAAAAATGATTTTTTAGTTTTTAAAACAAAAAAAAAACTCATTTTTTAAGATTTATTTTGTAAAACATATTTTGAAAATTGTAACTGTTCTTTTATTTTTAAAATCAAATTTAGAGAACATGTCTAGATTATTTTTGTTATCTATTTTGGTTTTTAATTTTCTAAAAGCAAAAAAAAAAAAAAATAGAAAAAATTGTTTTCATAATTATTTTACAAAATAATTTTAAGAACAAAAAAGATCAGAACACAATCAAATAGGCCCTATAGTCTATGGGAGATTCCGATGATTAGATATTCACATTATGCTTTCAATTCAATCGGAAATTGTCATTCTTGGATCATTTATCTCAGGTATTTTCAATTCATCTGCTCCGAGTTCCTTAAACTTATGTGCTCAGATTCATAGAAATACCGGGTTAGAATTTTTTTGTATATAGAATACTCTTTTCAAGTTTAAGCTTATTGCTTTATCTATTAATTAGGTACACTGCGAGTCCATGTATGTATGTCTCTAAGACTCTGATTTTTGTTTCTGAATGAATTTACAGCAGATAATACTTCTATTATTGTCTACACACCCATTGCTTTCTTATCCAACGAAATCCTTTTTTTGGTAAATTATTGACTGATCTGTCAATAACATGCAGTGTGACTTATGAATCAGGCACTTCCAATAATTTTAATGAGAATTCTCTTCTTTGAAGCCCTTTCCCACTTTTCTGGCAACCATGCTCCTCAGAACTCAAAAGGTGTCAGCATTATGATTTTTGTACCATGATATATCCTCTTATTACTAGTTTAGCTATAACTGTCCTTTTTTTAACCATTGTTGTTCTTTTGTGATTGAAAAGTCACGTGTTCGAATTCGGAAAATAGTCTCTTTACAATTATTTGCATGGGCAAGGGTGCCTCACTCCACAGTTGCTGATTGGGTTTAATTGAAGAGTGGTTTTTAGCCTAAATTGAGCTGGTTGAGTGATATTTAGCATCGGTTATTTGTGGATTTCTTGGTTTTCCTATAGATGAGCTCTTTGATTATCCAGTTTTCTTCAGGAGACCAAAAAAGGGAGGGAAAAAAGTAATAGAAAAATAGCTTAGAAATAGTTGTACCAATATTGAAGGGTAACAAAATTAGAAACATACAGAAGAGATTGGAGATAGAGTGGACTTTAGGGATTGAGAGATTAGGGAGAGAGGATTAAGGAGGATGGACATCAGGGAGAGACTTGATTTATTTATTTTTTTTAATGTGTTCCATGAGCTTGTTTGCCGTGGTGTGTTAGGTCGCTCATGTTTTCATGAATCAGTTCTCGATCATGCAAAAAGCACGGAATAATTTTATAACAACCTATTTCAATATATTTTTTTCCCTTCCCCAGACACTCACGAAGTGGGTATTTGAACTGGGTCGGCCCTAATGTGTTCCATGAGCTAACAATTTATAGAATTACGACTTATATGGATCCTCTCATGTTAAAAAAAAAATGAGATGATTATGTGGGAAAATCACGATCATATAAAATGTGAATCAACGGTGATGATTTTATAACTACTTATTTCAATATTTTTTTCCCCTTCTTTTATTATTATTGATTCACATTTAAATAGTTATGATTCCCTATAGAACTATGCATGTCATTTTTTTTTAACATGAGAGGATCCACTACCGTTCTTAGTATAGACCAATGATCTGGACTTATGGCAATTGGAAATTGGTTTTTACTCTGATATCAAATGCCATGACCATGTTCTTTTTCAATTCTCTCCTCATCCTTTTCATTAATGCTTAATTTTCAGGTTGTGCTTCTTGTTTATCCATTCATCCAGTCCAAAATTTGTTCAAAAAGCGAGAAACAACAACATATAAACACCATGCGTAGAAAAAGGCATGAGTAGAGAGCATAACTCTCGGCTACTGATCTTTTGTTGAACATCTGAACATTTATTTTTATTTCCGTTCTCATTTATTCAGAAACATTCATTTATTAGAGTTACTTGTTAATTTTCATGGACTTTTGGATAGTCATTAATGTTTAATGTTGTTCATAGGTTCTCAGTGTTCATTGGTAATCAGAGACAGGCTTAGACCTCTGTCAAGCGCACTTTTATATATATATATATATATATATATATATATATATATATATATATGTATATAGGCCCTGAATGTTTTTGAACATTGGATTTTATATCCATTCTAGATGAGACCAATATATATATATATATATAAATAATATATATATATATATAGAAGTTTAGAAGAAATGAACATTACAAAAAAAAATAAAGATGTTATAAAACTGGACAAAGTTCGTAGGAATCAACATTTGAAAACAAGCAAATAGAAAACCAAAAACATGAAGCAGCGACAACAAGATAAGCAAGAGAAATTAAAGGAAACCAATCCCACTTTAAATTTAAACTCAAAGTGAGGAGGAGTTTAGGTCTAATAATCTGTGGCATTGGTTGGGAGCTGTTCATGAGTGATTGGGGTAATGAAGAAAATCTGGTAGACAAGGGCAGCAATGGCTGAACCAATGAATGGGCCAAGCCAATAGACCCAATGATTATCCCATGTCCAGCTAACAACAGCGGGTCCAAAAGACACTGCTGGGTTCATAGAAGCACCGTCAAATGCACCACCAGCCAAGATATTAGCACCCACAATGAAACCAATTGCAATTGGAGCAATTATCCCAATGTCACCCTTCTTTGGGTCCACTGCAGTTGCATACACTGTGTAAACCAAACCAAAAGTCATCACAATCTCAAACACCAGTGCATTCGCTGCTCCCACCCCAGATGACAGTGCAAATGCTGATGTTTCCTACAACAACAAACACAGACAGAACAACCAACACTTGGAATTTAGCACAAAACTAGAAAGGTCAAGAATCATGTTTAGTCCTTTTGACCACCAGTACAAAGCAAAAATATAAATATTTCAGGGTCATTCTTTTGAAAACTATTTACCAATCTAATACGAGTGAAACACTTATGGTGAGATGCACATTTAAGTTGTGCATTGGCTTCATGTGCTACTTTTGCAAAAGTTAGCACAATGCAAAACATGTATTTTGACTATGTGTGTTCAAGTCGTACACATCTTTATGTGTGCGCTATGCGTTTTGACTTTTACACAAGTCACATATAAAATTGATTGCTGAACTTGAACGCGTACATCCCATGCACTAACATTATATTGGTAAATAATTTACTAAAAAAATTAAAGTGATAATGGGTAAAAATGTTGAATATTAACTAGTGTTATCTATCTTACCAATCCACCGGTGGCAAATTTAAGGAGCAAACAAGCAACGACAGAGCCAAGCAATTGAGCAACCCAATACAAAATGCTTCTAAAGAGAGTAATGTGGCCACCAACAAAGGCACCGAAAGTGACAGCAGGGTTGACATGACCACCAGAAATGTTAGCACCAACAGAGACCGCCACAAATAGACCAAAGGCATGAGACAGTGAGGCTGCCACCACCCCAGCTGGGGTTGCTGAACCATTGTTTGTGAGCTTATCTGCCAAACCATAATTAACAGTCATAGAGTTACTGTTCACAAATGTAATACTTAAAAAGTCCCACCCAACACCTTAAGGTTTTGGGTTAAAGTGATTCTTAATATGATATCAGAGCTTCAGTGACCATAAGTTTATGAGTTCGATCCTCACTGTCCCACTTTCAAGTGAAATCAAGGAAAGCACAAGGCAGACCAAAGGACACTTATGTGAAGAGTGTGTTAGAGAATATAATTTAAATCATTAAAAAGGTCTTTTTCTCTGCGCTTAAGGTTTTGGGTTGGAATGTTTCTTTAACAAAAAGAGTTTAATAATATTAATATTAATAATAAGGACTTACTATAAGCCATGCCAGAGCCTTCCCCAGCAAACACAAAAATGAGCATTGATATGAACTCAGCAAGTGCAGCCTTAAGCGCATCGGCTTGTCTGAACTCCGAAGGATTTCCTATGGCAATTTTAGAAATCGGCATCTTCTCCTCTTTCTTTCTTTGTCTCTTAATGTTGTTACTTGTCTTGCTCTCACCTTTTGCATAAAATGCTGGTTAATGCATATTATTATATATACTAACACTAGTTACACTACACTACAGTTAGCCAAGTTTAAGACACGAGGGACAATGGCGATTAATAAAGAAAATTCGAATTCTTTTGCCTCCGGGTCATTCTCGTGATGCCACGTGTACGTCTATGATGTGATGGAATGCGGGTGGCGCCAGACTAATCACCGCCCATCCTGCTGGTGGGTCCTTCAATCATTGTCGTGGCTTTTGGACCAAACCGACATTTTGATTTTTTTACGGAGTGGTGATGTGGACCGGCCCAATGGTGGTTAGTTATGTTGGATTTATTATTGTTTATTATCGTCGCATGCCCTTGTGTAACTTTATTTTGCAAAGCAAGTTTAATAATACCTTTACACGCGTCCGACACGCAGTCAACACACACGTTCAACTCTCTGACACGTTTCGATACGCAGTCAATATTTAGGGACACCGGTCAATATTTGGGGACACGCTCGGACACGCTTTTTTTATCTTTTATTTTTTTTATTTTTTTAAGAAATAATTTATAAATTAATTTTTTTTTGTTATGAAATTTGACAATAAAAATTAACAAAGTACGAAAAATTATTTATACTTATATTTATGTTATGAAATTTAAATATTTGATTGGTTATATGACTTATTATGGACTCTTATATGTATTAAATAAAAATTATATTATATATATTAAAAAATTTATTTAATATCAAAACGTGTCCCAACGTGTCAAAATATGACATTTTTTAGAATTAACGTGTCGTGTCGTGTCCCGTATCCCGTGTCTGTGTCCGTGCATCATAGATTTCTATCATGTAACATGATAAGAAAAAACATTCCTATTCACTCATCGATTAACGTGTCAATATTTTTTTATCTTTTTTTTTCATGATGGGTCCCACCAAAATTTGTTTGGGTAGGAAATTGGTTTTGCATTATGTTACATATCATATGTATTTCCCTAAGTTTATTGAGATTCCTATATTCTTTAGAGTTTAGATGCATAGGCTAAAGTACTTTATTGGATTTGAGTCGTATTATATTTCTCAAAAAACATGACAACCTCGTGTTATGAGCAACAAAAATAAAGAAGGGATATTCTTATTACTACCAAAATCTTCTACTATCAACTCACTACCTATCTAATCCCATTAGATCAATATTTTTTCTTTTTTCAGATTTTTTTTTAACATTCTCTCTCTTTGATTCAATAGTGATTAGATAGTAGTAAGTTGGTAATATAAAATTTTGGTAGTAAGAATATCCTTCCTTATAAAAATATACTATTTTTATATTAGTAATGATGATAGGTTCTTACACACAAAAAGTTTATGTTTTTCTATGATATTTTCATGTTTAAAAGAAAAACTACATGATTCAACTACTATTTATCTTTTCCAATTTTTTGTTGCCATGAACTTGGGGGAAATGATGAGAGGAGAGGTGTAATGATCACAATAAACATGAGATAGTGGTGGTGGTGTTTTTCAATTCAGCTTCGGAGTTTAAAAGGTAAGGCCTGGCCAACGAAATAATTGACTCTTATTGGCTGTAGTGTTGGACGTGTGCCGCCATTCCAACCTGTGGGGAACCACAGAGTTGTTTACCATGGAGTGGAGTCCACCTGAATATGATCATCCGAATCTTGAAGAAGGTTGATCCTTTATAACATTGCTCTGAAGTAGTAAAAAGGGCAAAGAGCGCTGTAAAATTGTCATGTTTAATGTGTTAATAAGAATGGACCAATTAATCGCTTTGTGCCCATAGAGGTCATTTGACGTCAACTAACGATGATAACTATGTTACAAAACCTCAAACGTTTTAGTATTAAGAGTTTTAGTCGTTTTCTTTATGGATCATATGAAAAGGTTAAATGAGTTGTTAGAGCTAATTGAAAATTCAGCAGGTAATGTTGGAAGAAGGTGGGCTTTAGTGGGTTCGATTTGAATGCCTAAGCATCTGTGGTCGGTTGTAATCATGCATAGAATTGATCATAATTTGATACCACAAACATGTGAATCAATTAATAAGGGATTATTCTAGCTTTAACAGTGGTTTCGTGTTCGAGTCCCTAGTAATACTGTTGTGTTATAAAGGGAGAGTTTTGCCTAGCGTTAAGAAACCCGGAGCGACTCGGCAAGGTCGATCCGGGAACCAGTAAACCGGTCATATAACCGGTCCGGTTGAAGCAACGGATTGACCATGCATGCAACCCGGTCTGACCCGGCCGATTTTTGTGAAAATCGGTGACCCGGCCCGGTACCCAAAAAAATCCAAACTTTAAAAAAAAAAAAATCATAATGGACGTATTTGAATAATTTTTTTTATTAACTTATATAAATTACGTACCTACAACACAATATTATCTCAATTATGCACTATGCAGAAAATTTTGATTTGATTTATAGTTAGAGAAGTCATTTTCCGAGCGTAAAGTCCCGTATCACGATCATTATATTTTTGTTTGATTTTTCATTGGATAGATAATATGTGATTTATTATTTTTTATATTAAAATATTTAAAAAATTTATCATCTTTTTAGATATTTGAGTATGTTTATAATTTTTTAATTAAATTATAAAATTACATATAATTATTGAATCATGCGGTTAAACCAGTGACCCATTTGTTAAACTAGTAATTCAGTAACCCAATATCTCGACCGGATCTACCGCTCTTAATAAGATTAGTTTTGCCCGCTTAGGTAGTCCTATCCGCCCCACCCAAAAGCTTATTAGTTGAATCTGAGCCTCTAATATAATCTCCAACTGCTAGTCGTCTGTATTTGTCCACAAATATGGTGTATCAAGAGCCACAGATATTTTCAAATAATTCTGCCCCTGTTGGCTGTTGCCACCCCCTACGGCCCCTTAGTTGTTAGAAATTGTCATAATTTTAAAGCTTATCTGCTTCTATCTTTTATTTTGGACGGCTTAAAGGACGAAAACTTTAAACCAATGTTGCCTCTTCTCTTGTTTTGTTCGGTTTTGCAATAGTGACTAGTGAGAATAGCAATACATATAAAATATTCAAAGGCGGAAAACAAATATAAATTACGTAATGGATTCTGCGGTCTTATCCTAAGCGAAATATACAATAGGAGGAACCTAGTTTCATTAATTTTGACCATGGAGTTGTTAGGAGAGTTATTCGTCACCAAACATGTAGCTGAATATGATTTCGCTGTCATGCTTTCATGCCGTGGCGAATGCAAAAATTTTAGTAAAAGGGGACGAAAATAAAAATACTATATCATAAATAAAAGTACTTGAAATACAATACAAACTTAATATACAAAAAATTGAAAGCAATCTATTACAGAAATTAATATCACTTCATTTGACTCTTGCTCTACGTGTTTTCATATTGTTAAATTCATCTATAATTGAATTCGTACTAAAAATGCAAAACAATTTCTTTTTCAATGTATGTAATCAAAGAATCATCAAGAAATTGGTTTTCCATTCTATTTCGAAGTCTGATCTTGATTATCTTCATAGCTGAGAAATATCTTTCAATAGTTATTGTAAAAATTGGAAGAGTGAGTAAAGTCTAATCACTCTATCGGGTAAAATGATGGACTTTCCACTTCTTGCTAACCCCTGACTATAGTTAATACTAAGAGTTATATATATATATATATATATATATATATATATATATATATATATATATATATATATATGGGGCAGGATATTTTTACACCGGTGTAAGAGTTAGAAGTCTTATCTCAATCTTGACCATTCATCCACTTGTATCCAATGGCTCACATTACTAAAAAATTTGAGCCATCAGATATAAGTGTGATTAAACAAGATTAATAATAACCACTGGTGTAAAAGGTGAATGAATACATATATATATATATATATATATATATATATATATATATAAGCTTATCATTTCTCAAGCCGCCGGAGATGATTTTATCTCCGGCAACTCAATCATAACCGTACAAAGATGGGTCAATGGTGATAAAGGAAGAGAGAGAAAAAAGGAATAATAACCATTCAAAGGTGAATGAATAAATATAAGGAAACAAATAATCAAAACGAAGTAGTTTTGAGGTAGCCGAAGATAAACTTATCTCAAGCAGCTTGAGAAGTGTTTTTCCATATATGTATATATATATATATATATATATATATATATATATATATATATATATATATATATATACACTAATACACCTGTGAACACCCATTTGTTACAATACCTATACCAAAAAAAAAAACATTATATTTTTTTCACGATTTCAAGTTACAATCCATCTAAAAGTTACTTTATGACTATACATACATGCAATGATCTTAGGAAGGTGTGAGTTGATTTTGCCTGTCTCTAGAATTTACACAACCAGAATTGAAAGGATGAAGAAGGAGGTTGGTGATTGACGGAACACGGAAAGGAGGAAGAGGATGATATGATGTTCTCAAGAAAAAATATGGGTAAGAGTGTGGGCAGAAGCATGAAAAACTGAAGGGAAAAACATGTACAACATAGTAGTTTCATCATCTTATTTTTTTTACATATATTATAAAAAAAAATCCCAAAATTTAGGGGGGTGGGGACCCACCCTAGCCCCCTACTGGGTCCGCCCCTGCTTTCATGTAGTCTCGTGCGTCTCCCCGTGAGCGCAATCACCCACCTACCATGGTGACTTTCATATATTATTCTCCAATGGGATTCATTATCTCCTTGGAATAAATGTGGAAATTAAAAAAAAAATTATATTTACAAACTCAAAATTTACAAACTCTTATAAATACATTATGTATTATGAGTAATACATATTACTGTATTATGGGTAGTACATATTATTACATACTTAACTAATATGTACTACCCATAATACATAATATAATTAATTTGTAAACTTTGAGTTTGTAATTATAACCATTCTAAAAAAAATGTTACATTTTTTACTTTTATTTTGCTAAGTGGAAGTACGACACTTGATTTTGCCAAGTGCAAATGGATTTTGCGTATTTGGATGTTTATTTTTCTTTAAAAATAAAATCCCCAAACTATTTTAAATGTCAAAAGAACAAACAAAAATAAATCAATGTTTCCAATATACCAATCAAAATAATAGACCTCAAATAAGTAGCTTCATCTATGCTTACGTGCTTGTAAGAAAGTACAAAAAATTCCTTCGTAACTTACTTTCATTCCTTTTGTCAAGGTGAGTTTCTCTTTGTTATTAAGGTCATCTTATTATCAGGGAAACACTGATATTCCAAAATGATTGCCTATTGTATCAAATAGTTCATTTTTGGATTCTTCTAGTTTTTGTCTTTCAATTTTTGTGAATTTTTTTTTATCAATATTGATCTAATCACACGATTGAGTTTGATCCAGATAAGTAGTTTGATGGGTTGAAGTGACGAAATCCCCCTTGTTGAATGAGATAAGATCTCCAATACCGTCGAGGTGTGATTTGATTGAAATAAGTGAGAGAAGATACATGCAAAGCACTATGACGTTATTTGATTAATGAGTTTAAGTATATTGGAAGAATATGATTATACTTGGGCTTTAAATCTCTCTTTTATTGTTCTGTTGTAGTGACATATATTGGTAATATTTCTGTTGGATCTAGATGTCCTCTCTCAGGTATGTATGGAGGATACCTTTGAAGATAGACAGATCATTGTGCAACACTATAACATTCGACATAACCAAAGGGTGGAGTATGTGCACAGTAATAACTAAGAGAGAGGGGGTTCTTGAGTATGTATACCTTATTGATTTAACCCCTTATCTATAGATTACTTGGTAGGAGTGAATTTCTTGGCCTCTTAGGAATATTGGGGATCTAGTTCTTGATCCATTGCTGCCATATTAGGATTAATGCATTTAAGAAATTTTTCCTTAATTCCCTCTTAGCTGTTAGCCCTTCTTGGACATTTTATAATGTGAACCTTTGTCAAGTCTGTGACATTTATAATAGGGACATTACTTGCTTGGTGGCTTATTATATCACCTTAGTATGGTGATATGATTAATGTGCCTAACTCAAGTGGGTTTTTCAACCTACCTTTC
Source organism: Gastrolobium villosum (assembly GCA_032173675.1). Lineage (NCBI taxonomy): Eukaryota > Viridiplantae > Streptophyta > Magnoliopsida > Fabales > Fabaceae > Gastrolobium > Gastrolobium villosum. The sequence continues at coordinate 134,540 of JAVKPL010002122.1, forward strand.
CTGTTGGATGTCTTTTGGTCAGCAATGACATTTAGAGATTTGTGTCTGTTATTTAGTTATTGGTTGTTAAAGGGAGTTCATCAATTCTAAGCTATTGCGAACTTAGTTGTTTTCTCATGGGATAGGATGTATGCGTTGCTAACATGTTTCCTTATGAACTAAGTCTTACTTTGAACCTCATGTTGGGCTATATTTGAACTAGTCCTTTTGTCTTGCTTAGTATAGGTCGAGATCAAATACAAATTGCAATGATTAAATACATAATCAAAGTTGATAAGCTCGCGATTTTACCCGTAGGATCGCAAGATCCTACGATTTTTTCATTGGTTTCGAGTTGAATCGTAAGCAAGATCGGATTAAATGCAGGATCACTAGGATCGCCGCGAAAACTTGTGGGATCGTGGAATCGATCGATCCATCGAGTTTTGATCCAAAAGAAAAAAATCGGAAAAAACTCAAACGCTATTATGCAAACAACATCCTCTGTTGTTTGCACATCCTTATGCTTCAGATGTTTTGCAAAAATACTCAGAAAAAGAAAAGAGGGAAAGAGAAAGAATTAAAAATAGATTACAGTAGGCAAGCTGACTTAAAAGTGTTCGAACACTGCCCGGAGAAGGTTAAATGGGGATATCTCCTGGCAATGTACCCAAAAAAAAAGTGTTCGAACACCAAATCCACAAAAGGGCAACTATTGTTTGTCCATGGAAGAAAGAGAGTACGAGAGAGAGATTTTTATTTTTATTTTTGATAAGGAGAGAATATTTTTTCAATAAGCCCATGAAGATAGAAACATAGAAAGGTAAAATGACGTTTTATATATCCATTTTCCACAAGTTTGGAATCTTATTTCTTTATTATTATTATTATTATTTAAATTTACATTTTGTTTTTAGTTAAATTTGTAATCTTACTTTCACTCTTTTGTATTATTTATTTTTTGAATTAAGAGTTTAATTTTTTTTATATAATTAATTGAAATAAATTGTTAAATAAATTACTCTTAATAATTTGAAGTTTTTTATTAAATTAAATATTGATTTATATATATATATATATATATATATATATATATATATATATATATATATATATATATTATAATTCGTGTCGATCTAACGACTTATGATTTTTATCACCCCTCCCGTGTGTAGGATTTCAATCTTAACAACATTGCACATAATATTTCATTATATTTACAATGATTAAAATTGACTTATATTATACCCAAAAAAAAATTGACTTATAAACATTAATGTTTTTTTTTTAATTTAGAATTTTTGTTTTTATATTGATATTATATTATTTTATGCTATAACTTCAAATTTTTTTCCCTCACCGAGAGACAGAGCACAAATGTTTCACCACTAACCCAAAGAATATTTCTAACAATCGAATCTGAGACTTGATTCTTAGGCACAACATGCTTCATATTTGTCAGTGTGCCCAGTTAAAATCGAGATTTTACCTAAAATCGAAAGAGGATAAAAAATCATAAAATATAAAATTTTAATGCAAAAATCTTTGTAAAAAATCATAAAAACTAAAAGTGTTTAGAATTTTGATGAAATTATTTTGATTAAAAAAAATCGTAAAATCATAAAATCGTAGATTTAAATCGAGATTTTAACTATTATGCATGTGCCATCCCTCAGGTTTGTATCGTATTAATTTTAAATATATTAGTTTAAACCTGTAAATTTTAAAATTTCTCGAATTTACACATCAATTTTATGCCATATCCGTAGCTAGTATTTGTATCCGTACATCTTAGCTTATTTTCATAAGTTACTAAACTTTTTTTATGATAAGCAGAAAAGTTGAGTCTCAACAACAACTGATGATTTACAGGAAGAAGTAAAGCATTAAGAGCCAAAAAACAGAAAGTTGATGTCCAGAAAACACGAGGTAAAATTTGAAAAGCACGTAAATTTAGTGAAGAGTATTACTGATTTGCTGGATGCCAAAGTTGAGAAGGAAAGTGGATATTGAGGCACATGTAGTCTTACATAGCACTCTTATTCTTGTCCTTTTTTTGAAGTCTAGAACAAAACAAATGTCATAAAACACTGCAAACTATACTGGGTATGGAAGCCGAACTAGATAAAGCCAGAATTAAGAAAGCAGTAGTCCTGACTTCTGGGTAAGGCTCTACTTGGTAGTCAGTCAAAACAAGTTCACAAAGAGCGAGTCTGAACAGAACACACTGTTTGTTTCCATTGCAAGATACTAATAGATACAGTTGCCGTAGAAACACTCTCCAAAATAACATTTTTAAAAGCCATTGTGCTAGGCCAGTTACACTTCATATACGACTCCCCATAAAACCTATGCGAAGAATAAATGCCTTAATCCAGCTACCATTTCCCTCCAAGAATGCTTACATAAGATATCCCTTATAATCTCCATAATTATTTATTTTTACGGAGCCATCATAGAACAGAAACCATATCATGTTCATGATAATCAGCTTGGTCTCTCGACAAAGCTCTTTTGCTAATTTCACTATCAAAGCTTGTGCTGAACTTAGGCATACACATTAAGATAACTGACTACAGATCATGTATTAGACGGAAACCCTAAGAAATTGTGAATTCAATGCTCAACAAACCCTTCCCCCTTCCCAGCCACTTAGAAACCCAGACTCAGTATTGTACAACTAGGGTGTCCATGGATACCCGATCATCTTAATCAAAAGTAAACACACTGAGTGAAAAGGTGATGACTTTAGAATAATTTGAGAACAGAATGCCCAGCATATGCAGTCGTGACATGTGGGCTTCACAGAAAATATATTACTAAAAACTGCTGAGGAACGAACTCCAGAAAACCCAAATATGCATGATTAACACTATGTTTCCTAAGTCAGCAATTTCAAATTACTGCCAAAAAAAAAAAAAGGAACTTCAAGTACGATAATTATCACATTAAAGTAATCATAAAGTGAATCTATTGATTCAGAATTTCTTAGTATTGAATTCTCAAGCTGTCAAGCACATTTAAGTAAACAACCAAAATTGGAAATAGGTACGTGACAAGAGTGTATACAACATCTCTCATCTGTTATTACAATTTGAGAAACTAAAACACGCAAAGCTCCCTTGACACATCTAATACAATGTGCAAAGGCAGTTCCATTCTTCCATTCAGAAATCACCTGGAAAACACAGGAAAAACAGAATGTCCCATCAACAGAATCTAAAACTTTTTGCATGGATAATCACTTATTTGGATATCAGACAAATGTTGATACATACAAAATCTATAGGCAAAAAAAAAAAGATAAAGAACCATTTGAAGAGATAGTTATACTCAGTTCCTCAATCAAAGTGATAATAATTATTAAGCAAACCCAATCTCATGCATATTGCAAAATGATTCATATTTTCTAGTTATGTCATTGTCAAATAGCCACCACGGTGAGGACACCCCATCATAGCATGGCAGAATTTGAGCAAACTGCCACCAAACAAGCATGATGTTGCAGGTTCTGCATTGCGTTAAATGGCTGCCACTAGTGCCATGGCTGTCCGAGGCGGAAATTGCAGCTTCAGCTTTTAAAAAATGGGACGTTTTTGTTATTTTTTCAAAAGGAATATATGAAGTCCCTAGAGTGTGCAACCACCATCACACTCAAACGAACTCTGCAAACTCAGGTTCTTGAACAAAAATATTGTTCTTTTGGTAAATGGATTGAGCAAAATATCAAATTCTAGGACTATTATTCCTCTTTTGGTACAAAAACTCAAGTTTAGTTCCACTCTATTGATTTCTCAAGAGAAAAAAAAAAAACCCAAATTATACCTAAAAAGTAGAATATCAGATTTCCGTCCCACGAAGAACAAGCTATTATACCAGATATATGTATTAAACTCAAACGAGCTCGGATTTTAATTTTCAACAATCGGAGAAACGAGAAGCACGTCCATATCAAATAGAGTTTAGCCAAAAATGCGTGAAATAAAAGCTAGGGTTTGGTGAGTGGAGTGTTACCTCCTGTGGTGCTGAACGAATTTTGAATTTTTGGCCTCCTCCTCTGCGAAAATTTAATCAACGATAAATCAGACTCGGAACTAAAATCACAGTTCATAAACCAAAACAAAAAACGAAAAAGGGATTTGAGCTGAGATATACCAGTGAGACCAAGGGACATCTTGGTAATTATGGTTCCGGTGATCGCGAATCCAACCAAAAAGGGCCAGTTACGCTTCCATTCTCTCTTGAAGAAAACAGGCCAAGGATCGAATTTCCGCATTCTTTCTGTGCTGCTACGCCTTCCCTTCTTCTTCTTCTTCTCTCTCTGTTACGCACCCTCACACACCCTAGTCAGAGATCTAATAGCGGCTTTGTCCTCGTTGTTTCTCAACGATATCATCCTTATACCAGTGGGCTAAAATCAGCCCATCCTAAAATTACTAGGCTAAAAAATAAGGCCTGGGCCGACCCAAGTAAGAGCTTATGTTTTGAATGACAAACTTCTTGGATCACAATCAATCTATTAGTCTGGTAGGTTAAATTATAAGCTTCACATTACCTATATTTAAAAATAAAAAAGTTTGATTCATGTCCATTAGTATGTTTAATTGTATTAAGCCTTCAATACATATTAAGAATTAGAAAAAATATATAAAATAATATTTTTATTAGTTAAAATTATTTGAATAATTATTTTATTTTATTTTAATTAAAATAAATAATACAATATACATCGGTCTCTTGTAAGCCATATTTTGTAAAAGTATGTGACCTATTTTATAAACAAGCTTTATTTAAGGCTCGAGACTATTATATTTTATTGAATATATAAGGTCAAGTCAGGCCTAATGTAAGTTGGGTTGTAGACTCTTGATATACCACCTGACTCATTTACTTTTCTAAGATATATGTTCTTGCTAAACAAATTTATATTCTCATTATAAATCTTTATTTTTGTTGAGGTTGATATTTTTCTTGAATTTGAAATAGAAACTATCGTCCCTCACCCTAAACTTGTAAAAACTAATTTCTAGTAAAATTAAGATAGTTCAATAATGTCTGTATGGTATTAAAAAAATAAAATAAAATACTTGGTTTTTATTGATTTGGCTTAATTAAATATCCAAATGCCCCACCAATTTAGATATATAATAAATTAATTAATATAAATGAAATAATATAAATTGTCACACTATTGCAAACGTAAATAGTTACACAGAAATAATTGTTTACTTTTTATTATTATAATAACTATCATAGTTATCAGTATCCTACAATACACACGATACCATTCACAAGTTCAGAGATATGTATCATGGGTGTATTAAAAAAGAGTTTGTATTGGACGATATGATCATATATCGTACGATACGATATGTATATCATACGATACGAAAATTAAATCAAAATTTATATTTTTTAATATAAAATTCATCAACCAGTAATTTTAAATTTAAAGATATATAAATGATTTTATATGTATTACGATGTTTCAAATAAAGGTTATTTTGGCTTAAAATATAAATAATGCCTAGATCCATTCCGATCAAATTCGTAACCACTACCCACTTATTTTAAAAGTTCGGATATCACATTATGAATCAAATATATTAAGAATTTAAATTATTCGGTAAAAACACATACATTAAATATTTATTCTCTTTTTGATTCCCACCAATATCATCTCGTGGAGAAGCATAAGATCTTAATCATCAACTCACCCAAAACTTGGATGGGTCATTGACTCGATCGAGGTACTAAGTCACCGGGTCATTAGTTCAATCAGATTCAATCAGATTTACTGTTCGCATATTAAAAAATATAAATATATTACTTATATTAAAAATTCACATAAGAAAACTATCAATGAACTTTACAAAATAAATTGATTCTCAATTATAGCAAATATTATATACTTCTAGGCTTCTAGCTCTAGACCACATTCTAACATTGGATTAAAATTACAATGTAAGCTAAATGTATCTTTTTTATCTTTATAACACAGATAAACTAATCATGATAACAAATGGTAGGCGTGAAATATACAATAAGGAGAAAGTATCCAATGTTGAAATGAGACCATCAGTATTTATTTCTACTTAATTTCTTGATATCATTATGTGATGCAACTAAATTACACAAAGAAACTGCACTAATCCAGAATATCTTCTTATTTTCACCTTACTTTTTACTCATATTTACCATAAAATATGAGTATGATTTAATTCAAGAGTTCTTGGTGACAAAAGAAATAGATTAACCAAAAGAAAAGAGGGTTAACCGGTCCGATCCAAACTGAGCTGACTATAGAACTAATCCAAATGCTCACTCGGACAGGGGAACCCATCGGGTCACCGAGACCCAGGTCAACCCGCCGGTCTGAGCCAATTTTTAAAACACTGGATTAAAGAGTCAAAGTTTATGAGAATACCAGAGCAACCTACTTGCCTCAAAGAAGTAATTAGGGTTGGTATTAAAAAAATAATAATATTTATCCACTTAGTAATAGATAAGCGCAATGTATTAACCACACCAGCCCAACGAAAATCATTTTTTTTCTATGTAGATATTTATTTATTTTTCTTATGAGCTACTTATAATTGTGCATCAACATATAGAAAGTCTAACTCCGCCCATGTGTGCTTGCATGCATGGTCTGTCCCAAGCCAGGATAAAGGAGGAGGGTTGGCGTCAGGTTTTGCAAACCGGCCATAAAAAACAGCTATATTTTTATGTGATGAACCTATATGATTTTTCGTTGGGGCGTACCCTTCATAGCGACGTGTTGCATCGGGCCCCGGGTGTAGCGAAAAATGGGCTAGGGTCCTTGCCACAAGGCAAGGCGCTGCATCGGGCCCGGGGTGTAGTGAAAAGTGGGCTAGGGTCCTTGCCCCAAGGCAAGGCGCCAGGTCTTCACCCGGATTTGGTGAGAAGTATGCCAGGGTCCCAACACGCAGTTGGGCGAGCGTGGCGGGCAAGCACAGCCCAGGGGTTAAGGATGAGATTGGGCAGCTGGAACATAGGAACCTTAACGGGTAAATTGAGGGAGTTGGCAGATGTTTTTGCTAGAAGGAAAGTGAATATTGTTTGTTTGCAAGAAACAAAGTGGGCTGGAGAAAAGGCCAAGGAAGTGGATGGAACTGGTTTCAAGTTATGGTACACAGGTACTAACAAGAGTCGAAATGGTGTTGGAATTATGATCGATAAAAGTTTCAGAGATAAAGTTGTGGATGTCAAAAGGAAAGGCGACAGGATTATTCTGGTTAAGCTTGCTGTGGGTGATTTAATCATGAATATCCTCAGTGTGTATGCACCCCAAGTTGGATTGCAACCAACTGACAAAAGCCAATTTTGGGAAGACTTGGAGGAGGTTTTGAGGGGAATACCTCGAGAGGAGAAGATTTTCTTAGGAGGGGATCTAAATGGTCATGTTGGTAAAAGCAATGGAGGTTTTGATAGAATCCATGGAGGTTTTGGTTATGGGACGAGAAACGAGACTGGAGAAGATATCTTGAATGTTGCACTAGCCTACGATTTGATGTTAGTGAACACCTTTTTTCAAAAAAGGGAGTCACACCTAATCACTTATCATAGTGGCCAAAATCGTAGTCAGATTGATTTCTTTTTGGCTAGAAGAGAAGATAGAACTTCTTGTGTCGACTGTAAGGTCTACCCTGGAGAGTGTGTCGCTACGCAACATAAGCTGGTAGTCTTGGATGTTCGGTTCAACAAAGTACTTACAATGAAGAAGAGGGCTCAGAACCCAAGGATAAGGTGGTGGAAGCTTAAGGAGGGAAAAAAGAGAGATTTCAATGAAAGAATGTTGCACGATGGACCTTGGGAGTTTGATGGAGAAGTAAATGCAATATGGAATGAGATGGCTAAGTTTATTCAAAATTTGGGAAGGAGGGTGTTGGGAGAAAGTAAAGGAAATAGATTTCTTGCAAAGGAAACATGGTGGTGGAATGGAGAGGTGCAAGAGGCAATTAAACATAAGAAGGAGTGCTTTAGATCTTTGCATAAAAGTCCCAGTGAAGAGAACTTGCAAAAGTTTAGATTGACGAGAAAAAATGCAAAGAAAGCAGTGCGAGAAGCTAGGGGCAAGGTTTTCGACGAGTTGTATAAAAATCTTGGGAGCAAGGATGGTGAAAGAGGTATTTACAAACTTGCAAAGATAAGGGATAAGAAAAGTAAAGACCTCACCCAAGTTAGATGCATCAAGGATGAGAATCAAAAACTTCTGATGAGAGATGAAGATGTAAATGAAAGATGGTTGAACTACTTTAACAAGTTGTTTAATGGGGATGGAAACACAAGCGAGGTGGACTTGGAGGACGCGTATGATGATATGAATAGAAGATTTGTACGCAGAATTAATACACATGAAGTTAAGGAGGCTTTAAAGAGGATGAAGACTAATAAAGCCTTGGGGCCTGATGGTGTCCCTATTGAAGTGTGGAGAGGCCTAGGGGATGTGGCAATAAAATGGTTGACCAATCTTTTCAATAAGATTCTCCTGACAAATAAGATGCCTGATGCTTGGAGGAAAAGTATGATTGTGCCTATCTACAAAAACAAGGGAGATATACATAATTGTTCAAACTATAGAGGCATTAAACTAATGAGCCATACTATGAAGTTGTGGGAGAGGGTTATTGAACATCGTTTGAGGAGAGATACCAAGGTTTCTGTAAATCAATTTGGATTTATGCCAGGAAGATGTACCATGGAAGCCATTTTCTTGACGCGACAACTTATGGAAAGATATCGAGAAAAGAAGAAGGACTTGCATATGGTGTTCATAGACCTTGAGAAAGCATACGATAGGGTTCCAAGGAAAGTTTTATGGTGGGTTCTGGAGAAGAAAAAGGTTCCATCAAAGTATGTAAAGGCAATCCAGGATATGTATGATGGGGCTACTACATGTGTTAAAACTTGTAACGGAACATCAAGTTATTTCCCTTCATTTCCCCCACTTCTTCTTGTCCCTTTCTTTTTCACTTTTATTTATTTATATATTCATATATATATATATATATATATTTTTTATTATTAGTATTATTATTATTATTATTATTATTACTATTATTATTTTTTTATTTTTTTTTATTTTTTTATTTTTTTATTTGTCTATTTATTTATTTATTTATTTATTTATTTATTTATTTATTTGTTTTTTCAACATTTTTATATCTCCCATGTGGGTTCATATACAACCGACCCCAATTAATTTGGGATAAAGGTGATGTTGATGTTGATGTTGAACATATAGAAAGTCTAGCTAGCCTTCCTTTTCCGATATCATTTTATCTGGTACATCAAACAAGTTACTGGAAAAATATATAAAAGTGAAGATATATAATTCTTATCATTATTCCGTTATCATGTTATTTTTATAGCCTTTTGTTATTAATCTATTGGGTTATGTTCTAATTCCACAATATTTGTAGAACATCTAATAGTCATAATTCGAAAATTATTTGTATTTTAAAATGATGTAAGTTGTGTCATTTTAACTTTTTTACTCTATGCACTCTCAGTAGTACATAGTTATAACATGAAAAGTTGCTTTTTTTTTCTCTCCTCAGTCACATTAGCTGACGTGGAAAGTGAAAAGAAAAAATAACTTTTCATGTTATAATTATGTATTACTAGGAATACATAGAGTAAAAAATTAAAAGGACGCAAGTTACATCCTTTAAAATAACACATACTAAACCCTTCATTATATTAAAAAATATTTCCCAAAGAATATTTTAAAGGGTCTTAGTTCTATAGTCATATTCCATATTGTCAGTTTATTGTTGTCTTTCGCTTTCCTTCATTTTGTCCCCTCGATTCCATTTTCACCTTTAGACAACCTTTGGCGACAGTCATCCCCAAGCCCAAACTATTGGGAATGATTATTGGTGGAGCGTTTTGTCTGCTATATATGTTTTTCCTTTGTTCAAGTTCCCGTCAATTATGAGATAGGGTAACTCTTGACTAGTTAAGAATCTAAAATCATTTCAATTTAAATTACTTTGTTCTCGTTGAATGAACATGATTTGACTTCAACTTACTATCCCCCTAAGCTCCCCCTCACTTTTTACTTCATTTTTTTCTTTATTAGGGCTCTCCTTAATAACGACTTTATTCCTTTAATTGGCATCAAGAGTCCGAATTCTTCTTTCGTTTTTAAAATTTTTTTCCCTTAGCTTTTTCAGAGATGCCCTACTAATTCAATTCTTATAAAGTTCTAAGTAACATTTTCTTTTTTCCAAAACAGGGTTTTTTTTTGGTGTAGTTTTGACACTAAATTACTTGATCATAAGGAAGCACCACCACATTAAAGCCTCGTTTCTTTTTCTGCCGTCACCCACCTACTCATTCACCAACTTATCTCCCCAATTATAATAAGAGGAGAGATATTCTTACTACCAAAATCTTCTACTACTAACTCACTACCTATCTAATCACCATTAGATCAACATTTTCTCTTTTTTCAAAAACTTTTTGCTACACAATGTAAGCCAAAAATATTCTCTCTTTGATTCAATGGTGATTAGACAGGTAGTAAATTAATAGTAGAAAAATTTGATAGTAAGAATATTCTTCCTCTTAAGGAGCCTCCTCTCTTGTGGTTTCCTTGCATGTAACTTCAATCATTCTGTTGTGTTCAAATTTTGGATTCGTAATCGTAAGCCCTTTAAGCTTTGATATCTTTAGTTTTTTTCCTCCTTTCTTTGGGGTGAGTCAAACCAACTCCAACTACCTTTTCGTATATATAAATATGGTCAAATAAATATTGAAAATTGATACTTACTTTTAGCAAAAACATTGACTGTTAATCCGTTATCAATTCGCCTTTTCAGGATCCAATGTTATAAAGTAATCGCTTGTGATAAATGACACTGGGAGAAGCGCCTAGAGACCATATGGGCTTCATAATTGGCTGGTAGCATCATAACATCGATAGCATTTCACACCCAGCTTTTCAACATCTTAATTAACTTCCTCCAATAAGCTTCTTTCGTGTTTTAGAGTAGACTAATTACAAAAAACATGTTACATTTGGACGGTAAAAAAAAGGTTTTTTTCTTTATCTAAATCAGTTTAATCCGGTTCAAATACTGTCTTTTGAGTTGTGAAGGTGTGTAATGTGTGCGAGAGATAAATTAATGTGAGCAGCCAAGCTAATTTTCTTTGTTTGCAACGTCTTCATCATTTGTTAAATGCAAATTTAACTTTGGATTACAGACCGCAACTACAAGTTGGGTTCATTTATTGTGTTGCACACAATGCAAGTCATGTTTTTATACCATATATGTCGTCCCATCCGATAGTGAATTTTAGTTGTGGCTGTCTCTCTTTTCTTTCTACTTTTGCATCATGCCGTTATCAGCATAATATCCGAAACAGTGATTATTTTGGCATGCCACAGACTATCACACTAATAATAAATTTTTTCAATATATCACATAAGATAATTTTTACAAAATTCGTGTAATTTGAATAAAAAATTTAAGAACTTGACATTTTGGTCATGTTCGTAATATCGAGTAGTATCAGTGTATCACCCCCAAACTGTCATATTGGATAGAGAAACACGAGGCAAAAGCTAAATGAAATATAATATATTGACGAACGGGTCAGCGAATTTTATGATAGCCCTATACCAACGGCAAATTAAAGAGTACTATTCTTTCTTTCTTTTTTTAATTTTGGAGATTTTAAAGAGTACTATTCTACAAGTCCTGTTTAGTTTTTTTTTTTTGATAAACAGTCCTGTTTAGTTTTTACATAAAAGAAAAAGAAAAAAAACTATAATACTTTATAATTGAGTGTAGTTCTGGCTCTTTCATGGTATATATAGCGACACAATGCAGAATCAACTTGACAGAAATTAAGCTTCCTATAGACCCAATCCTAACTCAAAAGCGGGAAACTCAGATAAAGATAATTAGCGCTCACTTGGGAGATAGATGGTGCCTTGGCATACTTAAATTTTTAAAATGATATAGATTTTTTTAAAAAAATTATGATACAACTTTGATATTAATTGAGTTTTTAAAAATAACATAACCTTGATACTAACTGATTCTACTTGGTCAGGTTCTTTGGCATATTGTCTGACTTTTTTTTTCTGGCTCTGCCATTGGTCGCAAGTCAAAAACTTTATTTTGGTTCCCTTCAACGGTCTTTGGCAGTGCCGTTACTCAAAAAAATCATGTCATCAAGTGATAATCTAATTGTAGCTATGGACCAAAACAATGGTGACCTAATTAACCTTGAAGTCAAGAAGTTGCTCGAAGCCTGATACATGTGCAACCTACCACTAGGGTGTAGCTATACAAGATAGAACATTTGCACGTGACTTGTCACTTGTGGAAAACGAACACGCCAAGTGTCGTGCAAGAACGGCCATGCGAGGGAGAGAATTTATGGTGGACTGGGGACCACCATTTTTTAGGTGGTTTTAGTATAAATGATAGGGTAAAATTAGAAAAGAAAAAAATAACAGGGGTAAAAAGAAAAAGAAAAGATTAATATTACGAGAAGGAGCACCAAATCATTAGGTGGTGCTGAAGCATAATATAATTTCCAGGGGTAATTTTCACAGTAATAATGTCTTACCCATTTTTCCATACATCTCTCCAATACAAATTAAATATTTATGCTGATTGATGATATGAAATTTTTTTTTTTTAAAAATAAGTATTTAATTTTCAATGACAGTAATACATGTATTATTGCTGTAACAAAAATGAGCTCCATGTGAGGCTCGTGTGTGACCGAGGCTTCGCTGACTGGGCTTTCAACAAACGTGTCACATCCTTGGGTCCACCACATGGCTTAAACGTAATCGCCATGTGCTTTCCCACAAATGAACAATCTCACAGATTCTTTGCTGTAGCAAACACTTCTCAATACACCTTATTATATTATCATAAACACAACGTTGCATACAAAACCTGGATCGATAGTATTATATACGGGCAAACATTTTTTCCTTTTAAAAAAGAAAATAAATTATTCCTGCAAAGCTAATATTTAATGGGCTCCATCTTAAAAAAATTTACGTTTTCATTGTTTTATGGGCTTCACTCATAATATGAGTCAGTAGGAGAAAATTTATACTCTCTTATGAAAGGAGAAAACAACTTCCCATTATATATATTCATAATGGGTGGCTATAGGTTACATTCCTTAATTTTAATGGTAGATTTTATTTATATTTATCGATTATAATTTAGTATATACGTGAACCATTATATATAATTATATCTATAATTAAGGTTAGATATAAGATATATTATTATATATTGATCATATCCCATATAATATTATTGTTAATTTAGTTTAATTTAATTAATTATTAATCTGACATAAATTAATCAAACGTGCTAAGATGATATTGTGACCTAGGACAAATGACTTAATAGAAAATTATATTATATGTGGGGCCGACAAAACAGACTCAACTCGGTGAGTCAACCCGCCCAAACGAGATCGGACGGATTGAGTTTTAACCCACTCTCAAAAGTGAGGTGGGCGAGCTAGCCTATTTTTTTTTTTTTTTTAGGAAGTGATGGTGTAGAGAGTTGGATTAGTCTAAAACAAATTCAGACCGGCGAATCAACCCTCCCTGCCAAATAGAATGGGCCGCCCACTTTAGCACGTGAATTGAAATAAACAAACCAAGGGACTCAAGGTGAGACAAATATTCCACCCCGTTAGGACACATGTCACCATCTACTTATGTGATGAGGTAGTTTTTCTATTTTAGCATTTCTTCTTATTCATCTATTTATTTTTAATTTTACCTTTTTTCTTGTCAGAAAAATAAAATAAAATGAGAAAGAATAGTGTGGGTGTCCCACTAAAAAATGAATTTATCTCCTATTCTTACAAGACCTATCCCTGTGATATACTATCAATGTGGCGCCTAAAAATAAAAAAATGTGGCGCCGCTGTTTTCTATTTTTTAATCTTAATAAATTAACAATTACTTTTGCATAATTGGTTCGACAGGTAAAGTCGTTACCCGTTAGAGAGGTGAGCAGGCAAGAGCCTCTGGTCTCCACTTTTTTGGACCATTCTTCTAACTCAGATACTGACAATTACAACAATGCCCCTAAATGCATCTGCACGCAGATATCACAGCCCGTAGGTTTGTATAATTTCACACTAACAATATTTGGCTACTATTCCACCGAAGTTATGTAAATCAAGAGCGATGTTCTCAATTTAATGAAATCGTGACGTATGATATGTATAGTATTTAGGGAATTAGATTAGGTTTAACATATTATTTAATAAATTTTGAATTAAATCGTACTCTCGGAGAATAAATTTCTTACAATTTTTTTAATTTCTCCAATTCCACATCCACAATAACCGGAACGAAATATGAACGTGTGTTTACATTAGTTTTCTTTGTAACTTGGGATTATCCTCTCGGAGTGCATCTTGCTTTCTACCCTATTCAAAAAAATATTTATGGATATGATTGATAAATTCAAAAGATAAATAAAAATATTTACTCAAAATAAATTAGATATGTCCAAATAAACTACACTGGGTTTATCGTGATGTTGACATATTCTTATTAAATGAGTTAAAAGCTTATATTTATGGTAGATTGGCAAGTTAATAAGTCAATATATATAACAAAGTTGTGTCGGCTCTGAAAGAATCGATACTCAAGTATCTCATTTGTGAATTCCAAAACAAAATAGAAACTGAATATTTCATTATGGAAAAGTGAAAGTAAAAGGAAAGAAGGATTACATATATATATATATAGCAGTTTAACTGCTAAAATAGAAAATAAACCAAAGGACTAACCTGGGTTAATGACTAACTAGTTGGGTTAGTTTAGCTAACAAACTATAACTAACTAACAGACTCAATCATAACTAACTAACAAACTTGATACTCAACACCCCCCTCAAGTTGGGAGGTGTATATCATAAAATCCCAACTTGGACAACAATTCCCGAAAAGGAGCAGGATGGAGTGCCTTCGTGAAGATATCAGCAAGCTGTTGATGAGTGGAAATAGGAATCAAACGGATTAAACCACTGTTAATCTTCTCACGGGTGATATGGCAGTCCAGTTCGATATGCTTACTCCTTTCATGAAAAGTAGGATTATGTGCTAAGTGCACAGCAGCTTGGTTATCACAATAGAGCATAGCAGGAGAAGATATGAGAATGTGAAGATCATGAAGAAGATAAGTCAACCATTGCACCTCACATGTCAAAGTAGCCAAGGCACGATATTCTGCCTCTGCAGAAGAACGACTAACAGTATTTTGCTTCTTGGATTTCCATGAGATCAAGGAGGATCCAAGAAAGACACAAAAACCGGTTGTAGACTTTCTAGTATCAGGGCATGTTGCCCAATTTGCATCTGCGAATGCTGCCAAATTAAAAGAATTTTGAGAAGAGAAGAATATGCCTTTGCCTGGAGAACCTTTAAGATATCTCAAGACTCGAAGGGCTGCATCAAAATGGGACTGCATGGGATGAGCCACAAATTGGCTGAGTTGTTGAACTGCGAAGGAGATATCAGGCCGTGTGTTAGTGAGGTATAGAAGTCTTCCAACCATTCTGCGATAGGCTGCTGCATCATGACATGGTACTCCTTGATTTTGACACAAACGAAGTGTAGGTGCCATAGGAGTAGAAGCGGGTTTAGCACCAATCAACCCACTATCTGACAGCAATTCAAGTGTGTATTTTCTTTGATTTAGGATAATGCTCTCCGGCAAGTATACCGATCGCACAAGTAATAAAGTGATAAGAAAAGTTCGTCTCCACAGGGATTGGGATCTAATATCAATTAAACTTTTTCTTAAAGAATGGAAGTTTTCAAATAGGATTTTGACAAATAGTGTCAAATTGGATAAAATTGAATTCTGAAAACAAAAGACTTATTTTTGTATTTTTGGTTTGTTAAATAAAACAATAAAAATAAGAAATGATTTGTAAAAAGGATATGAGAAAAGCATTGTAGCCAGGGTTCATTCACCAAATGATCCCCGCTTTTTACTCCGGATTGATTTACAATAATTATTTATATAATTACTCAGATAAATTATCATCTAAAAGATTTAATAGCTAACCCTCAATTCCTTGCAGGGTTAACCCTTTAATCCCATGAGAAACCCCAATTCCTTGCAATGTTTCTCATGGGATCAAGCAATGGGCGCGATAATTTAAGCATCTGCAATCGTATACACGTCTATTCCTAGCACGCATACAGATTGTTATCTTACCCCCTTTCGAGATCAAAACCCCAATATTCCTATCTAGGATTTTGATCCTCAGAATATCCCCAACTATCAGATTGATCAACTCTAACAAAGGGAATATAAAATTCGCACAGAGTAAAAATAAAGATAATCATATAAACCAAAAATCACAAATCAATCCTTCATATCAAAGGTTCACATATGGATCGTGACCCTGACTACAATAAAAAGATCTAGCCGATCAACATACTGATCGCTGATCTAAAATTCAACATAAACTAAAAATAAAAGAGAAAGAAAAAGAAGATGAAGAACGAAGAACGCGAAGAACTCCACAGCTGCCTCTTTCTTCTCCCGGTCCAGATCTGTCCTTGAACCCTGTATCTGTGTTTTTTCCTTTTTTCAGATCTGCCAAGTCTGCTGACCTAATTCAGCAAATGTCACATTTATAATATTCTCTTCTCCTTCCAAAAATGCCCTCAGAAAAGACGGAGATCTGTTCCCGCAAACCCGCGCTGGTTGGCGCCGAATTGGCGCACGTTTGCGCCACTTTCCTATTGGCGCTGGTTGGCGCCACTTTTGCACACAAATGGCGCTAGTTAGCGCCACTTTCACTATTCATTGGCGCTAACTAGCGCCACTTTCACTATTCATTGGCGCTGGTTGGCGCCACTTTTGCACACAAATGGCGCTAGTTAGCGCCACTTTCACTATTCATTGGCGCTAACTAGCGCCAACTTCCTTCCCTTTTAGGCGCTAGCTAGCGCCAGTGCACTGACTTACGGCGCTAGCTTGCGCCATTTCCTTTGTAATTTGGCGCTCCCTTGCGCCAATCTTCTGTGTTATTGCGCTGAGAAGCGCCACTTTCTTTCGTAAATGGCGCTAGGTTGCGCCAAGGTTCTGTCTTGTTGCGCTGAGGAGCGCCACTTTGTTGCTACCTCGCGCCACTTTGATGTCCTCGCTGCAAAGTTCGTAATCTGGTGCGGTTTTTGTGCCAATTTGGTGCTGACCCGCGCCATGCTTGGAACTCATAGTGTGCTATAACCGTGGAAAATTGCATTAACAGGTTTTTTTTATTATAATTCTTCATTTATTTTCCCTGTAAAAATACAATTAAAAGGTGAATATTATTGACATTCAAAGAATCAATATAATTAGCAAATATGTATTTAATTTGCTCTCTTATGACTCAATTCTCGTCAATTTTATCACAGAAAAATCACACTTGCCAGAGGCACATCATAGGACAATACCATGATCTGACCTGGCAACCTCAAATCCCAAGAAGAATCGAAGAGGGCCAAGATCTTTGATGCTAAATAAATCATCAAGATGATGTTTGACAGCATTGATTTCACCCATATTATTCCCAGTTAAGATCATGTCATCTACATAAACCAAGAGTGCAGTGAAGGAATCAAGAGTTTGTTTAGTAAACAAGGAATGATCAGCACCTGATTGTATATATCCAAGAGCAAGAAGTTCATTAGTCAATTTTGCATTCCATTGACGTGAAGCTTGCTTGAGTCCATAAAGAGACTTTGTAAGTTTGCAAACCTGATTAGGATGAGGAGAAACAACACCTTCAGGTATGGACATATATACTTCTTCTAAGAGATCTCCATGAAGAAATACGTTGTTGATATCTAGTTGTTCCAAAAACCAACCACTAGAAGCTGCAACAGTGAGAAGTAGACGAACTGTAGTTAATTTGGCAACTGGGGAAAAGGTTTGAAAATAATCAACACCTTCCATTTGATTATATCCCTTTGCAACAAGCCTTGCCTTGTATCGATTAACTGATCCATCTGCATTATGCTTTACCCGATAAACCCATTTGGATCCAATAGGCTTTTTTCCTTTAGGCAAATTCACAAATGTCCATGTGTTATTGCGATCAAGTGCATCAATTTCTTCCTTTATTGCACTAATCCATTCTGTAACTTGGATAGCTTGTTTATATGTATGTGGCTCAATCACAGAACTCACATTATGACAGAATTTCGAGTAAGCATCAGAACAATGAGCATAAGATAGGACAGTAGATAAAGGATAAGCACAAGTACCAGGACTACCATTTGATGTGGGATCAGTACTTGATATTAGACATTGGAAGTCTTTAAGGTATGAAGGAGGGCCTCTCAGTCTAGTAGAACGTCTTGGAGCATCAGTAAGAGGTTGGTCTTCCACAACAGGTTGCGTAGCAATTATAAGGGGATTGCTGTTAAATGATACTTGGTCTTCCACAACAGGTTGTGTATGAGTATTAGAAGATGAAGTAGGAGATTCAACTGGTTGTTGTGCACGGGTAGAAACATCAAATGGTTGTGAGATGCTGTCATCATATGAAGTAGTGGAATCAATCATGAGAGGCCATGGAACAACCTGTGTTGAATTTCCTGAAATAGAGAATGGAAAATGATTTTCATAGAAAATCACATCTCTAGATAAGAAAATTTGCTTAGAAGACAAGTCATAAAGAATATATCCCTTAACTCCATCTTTATGTCCTAGAAAAACACATTTCCTAGCACGTGGATCAAATTTTGATCTACTGCTATGAATGGTTGAGGCATATGCTAGGCAACCAAAGCTCCTTAAATTGATGATAATGGGTAGTCTCTTGTGCAAGAGTTCAAAAGGTGATTTATTCTTCAGCATTGGTGAACATAACTGATTGATAAGATAGATGGCATGAGTGATACAGTAGGACCAAAGACTTGAGGGAAGTTTACTTTGGAAGAAAAGTGCCCTGGCTATGTTTAAAATATGTTGATGTTTTCTTTCAACAACACCATTTTGTTGAGGAGATTCCACACATGAAGTTTGATGCAAAATCCCTTTGTTTCTGAAAAACTCATGCATTAAAAATTCTGGACTATTATCACTACGAAAACATTTGACAGTGATATTAAATTGAGTTTCAATGAGTGTCACAAATGCTTGAATGTGGCTTCTAGTCTCTGATTTCGATTTCATAAGGATACCCCAAGTAAAGCGAGTATGATCATCCACCACTATCAGAAGATAATGATGTCCATGAATGGAGCTAAGTGAACAAGGTCCCCATATGTCAATATGGACTAATTCAAAAGCATGAGTAGAAACAGTATTACTATCAGCAAAAGGCAAGCGTTTTTGTTTAGCCAAATGGCAAACATCACATGGTTCATCCAAAGCCTTACATGAGATAAAAGGAAATTGAGCTATCATAGCCTTTATTACAGATTGGGAACAATGTCCTAATCGAGAATGCCAAATATTAGAAATGGCAGATTGTGTAACAA
The DNA here is from genome assembly GCA_032173675.1 of Gastrolobium villosum. NCBI lineage: Eukaryota > Viridiplantae > Streptophyta > Magnoliopsida > Fabales > Fabaceae > Gastrolobium > Gastrolobium villosum. The sequence goes on from JAVKPL010002122.1 coordinate 154,043, forward strand.
AACCACTATTATTGAATTGGACAGCATCAGTTTGATTGCTGTGCTTCTCCTGACAGCCAAAATCTCGAAGAATATACAATCCTTTCTTCAAATCAGCAAAACCAATCGTTCTTTGAGATGGCATGTGCTGAATGAGGCAGGTTGGATGTTGAAAAATCACCCTATAGTCAGATTCCATGATCAGTTTAGCAACTGATATCAAGTTTACCTTGAATTCTTTAACAAACAACACATTTGTCAATTTGAGAGATTCTGATAGTTGAACAGTACCAGAAAAATGTGAAAGGACTTGACCTCCATTAGGTAAGAAAATAGCAATTGGCTTAATCTTGTGAACATATGACAGATTCATAAAGGAACATGTAATATGATCAGTAGCACCTGTATCTAATATCCATTCCCTAGTAGAGATACCTGATGAAGAATCTGTTGTGTCTGTATTGAAGGACTTTCCTTGGATCTTGTTGCTAGTGTGAGGTCCTCCTTGTTGAAGTGAATGCTGAATCATTTCAAAAATTGTCTGATATTGGTGATTAGTAAAACTATCACCTGAACTTTGTGAGCCTTCCATTGATGATGCCATCTGATCTTGTGATACAGTTGTAGCATTAGCCTTGTGAGGTGCTCCTCTTTGATTATAACCTGGAGGATACCCATGTTTTTCAAAACAAGTTTCAACTGTGTGATTTGTTTTCCCACAATATGTACAAAGTCTCGAAGGACCTCCTCTTCCTCTTCCTGTGAAAGCACCACGTCCTCTACCACGTGCTTGAGATCTTCCTCTGCTTTGGGATTGATCACCAGAATTATAAAAAATTCTATGATTTTCTTTATTAGTGAAGGCTCCTTCTAGATGCAGCTGTCTCTCTTGCTGCATGACCAAGGAAAATGCACGATTCACCAAAGGTAAAGGACTCATCATCATTATCTGAGACCTTACACTTGAAAACTGATCACTCAATCCTTTGAGAAATCGGATTGAATAATCTCTTTCTCTTATAGCTTTCACTTCTGATGCTATTGAACAGCAAGGATGAGTGCACTGGCACGTTGGAGTTGGCTGCAATGCCTCCAATTCATCCCACAAAATTTTCAGTTGTGTGTAATAATCTGTCACTGATGTATCAGTTTGACGCAACTTGTAAAGATCATCTTGCAAATCTGAAATTCTGAAGATATCAGCTTGCGAAAATCTCTCTTTGAGATCATTCCAAACATCTGAAGCCTTGTCCATCCACAAAGTTGACTGAGAAATAGATTCAGAGATTGAGCGATGTAACCATGAAAGAACCATGGTGTTAGATCTCTCCCATGCAGCATACTTTGGATCTGTAAAATCTGGAACTGATATGGTTCCATTAACAAAAGAAAATTTGTTTTTCGATACTAAAGCCATTTTCATTGCTCTAGCCCAACCATGGTAGTTCTTACCATTCATCAACGTTGAGACCAATACAAGTGAAGGATTCTCATTGGAATGTAAGAAATAAGGACTTGCCTGATTCGAAACATCATTAGAAACTGATGACCTCACATCATTTCTTGGAACAGTTGTACTGTTAGGAACTTCCTCCTCCATTGATTCTTCAGTATTCACAGAACTCTGATTCGCCATAGATCTGAAGCAAATCGGTGATTCAAGATGAACTTAAGGAAGAGAACAGCAAATGAAGCTTGAAACGCAAAATGGAAAAGGCGAATATCAGAGCTCTGTGAAGAGCTCTGATACCATGAAAGAATCGATACTCAAGTATCTCATTTGTGAATTCCAAAACAAAATAGAAACTGAATATTTCATTATGGAAAAGTGAAAGTAAAAGGAAAGAAGGATTACATATATATATATAGCAGTTTAACTGCTAGAACAGAAAATAAACCAAAGGACTAACCTGGGTTAATGACTAACTAGTTGGGTTAGTTTAGCTAACAAACTATAACTAACTAACAGACTCAATCATAACTAACTAACAAACTTGATACTCAACAGGCCCATTTAAGTTAACATACCCTAACGTGTCACAATCCAGAAGTTACATGATAAATAATTTTATTCAAGAAAATAGGTTTGTAAGATGTGATTCAATTTGTCACTTTGTTTTTATGTTAAGTGGATATTCCTTGAATTTATGCAGTTTCAATATCTTTATCCCAAAGAGAGAGAAAATAATAATATCTAAATCAATTTGCCAAAAAAGAAAAGAGGCGTGACATTTAAATTAAAAAATAACATAACAATTAAACTAATATTTTCTCAAAAAATAGTACTCAAATTTTTTGAGTATTAGATATAGGGATATGATATTGTTGTTACCAAATAATATTATTACTAATATCACTTCTCTTTCTTAACCGTTGATTTCCACTAATCAACGATTATTATTTTCACAAATCAAACTCATTAATTAATTATTAATTCGCAATAAATGATAACTGTTGATTGACGAAAATCAACGATTAAGATATACTAGTAACATTATTTGGTAATTGGTAGTAACAATATCCTATCTCATTAGATATATTGACATAAACAAATTATATTTATCTCAATCAACTGGTTGATCTATGCGACATATTACTATGTTTTACTTGTAATTAATAATGTGTTACTATGAGCACAATAATTTGGTTCGCTAATTAAGATATTTTATGTGTAGTAGAATTGCGGAAGGGTTAACCTTTGGGGTGCACTACTGACAAAGCAAAAACTCAAGATTGCTTGCACATGTAATCTCGCACAATGCATGTGATGCGCCGCTAGCTAGATACATTGCATTGACAATACGTGACTTTTAGTTTAAACATTTTTGTCGTATACAACCTTTATTATAGATTTTGTGATTTTGGACTTTTCCTCCTTCAATCAAAACGCAGAACTACGAAAATTATCTCATTAAAAAATTTATTGTAATGGAATTTTGCTTCAATTCTCTTATGGATGCTACTCACTTAGGCCCACCAGATGGACCCAATCACTTAAAGTCCATATTTAGAACCTTCTAGAGGGCATCCATGGCAAGCCATAGAGGCTCACCACTGGGGAGGATAAAGACAAGACATAGAGTAGCATAAAGACAAGACATAGCTCAGGACAGCAGAGGGAGGACCAACGGTCTTCCCCAAAAGAGGACTCTTCTCTCTAAATACCCTCCTCACACATGGAGGGAGGATCTTCTTCTTCCCCACTCCCCTCATATGCTGTCATACACACACTCCCCCCTTGAGCACATACATGGGAAGCTCCACTAGTGCCTTGGTCTCTACCATGGTTACTATGGACACCCCTATATCAATATATTTCACCCTCACGGGAGACGTCTATGTATCACTATGAGTACAATGGCGCCGTCTGTGGGGAAGACTATTTATCATCTATGAAAACTCTCAGTCTCTTTCTCTCTTGGAACACATTATCTTCTCGGGAAGCTTTCATCTACTACATTATTTCTCACTTGCGAGTTTTATTTCTGAAGAAGGGAGCAAATATATTTATTATCAAAATCTTCATCATATCTCTCGACGTTATTATTTTATTATTATGAGACGGTCAAGACATCTTTATTTCACTTATTAAACATGATCATGGAGCAACATATCTGAGCAACTAGACATCAAAGACCCAAGTCACTGGGCATCATTTATCATACATTCATATCACCGAGTTTTATTGCTGAAGAAGGGAAATTTATGAAAAAGGGAGTATATATATTTATCATGAAAATCTCCATCACTCTCTATTTTGGAACACATCATCCTCTCTAGAAGATCTCATCTACTACTTTATTTTCTCACGGAGCTCGGATCTGCAATCTTGTCGACTTTATTTTATCAGATTATAAAGACATTCTTACTCTAGTTGTCAACATCTCCGGGCTATCTTATTCAACATGAGCTCGCCAACTTATTCTTACAATTAAATTATTACTACTTCAACAACATTTGAAGACCTTCCTCAACAACAAGACGCATCTTCAAAGACAACAAGTGCAGCACAATCGCAAGCCTAATAGAAGATTCTCTTGAAGTCCTCAAACATCGCCAACCAGACAATTCATACTCGGTGACAACAAATAAACAAGACATGAAGGCCTACATATTACAGATCGGTTACATTATATCCTGCTTAGAACACTACACACTATGGGTATCCTGCCTAAGCTGCCATATATCTTGGCATCCTGACTCCCTCAAGCTACCAAGCTGGGGGGCTCCTGTTCTGGATGCTACTCACTTAGGCCCACCAGATGGGCCCAATCGCTTAAAGCCCATATCTAGAACCTTCTAGAGGGCACCTATGGCAAGCCATAAAGGCTCACCACTGGGGCATTCCCCCTCCTGCACAGCTTCTCTTGTACACTGACAAGAGTAGCATGTCTTGTCTAAAGACAAGATATAGCTTAGGACAGCAGAGGGAGGACCAACGGTCTTCCCCAAAAGAGGACTCTCCTCTCTAAATACCCCCCTCACACATGGAGGTGGATCTTCTTCTTCCCCACTCCCCTCATATGGTGTCATACACACACTCCCCCCTTGAGCACATACATGGGAAGCTCAATTAGTGTCTTGGTCTCTACCATGGTTACTATGGACACCCCTATATCAATATATTTCACCCTCATGGGAGACATCTATGTATCACTATGAGTACAAATTCTATTATATATTCAGAAATTGCATCTTATATATTTATAAAGTTTAAAAAAAAATTACAAACTATTCCTTATTTGATGTGAGATCTTTATCTAAACATATTTGTGTAAACAACATTTTTTTTTGGTAATCAACATCTTTATCTGAACATTTTTCTTTATCCGACTAATCCAAAATAATATGAAATAAAAAAATAATAAGACATTAAAATTACATTAACAAGAAATTTGAATAATTCATATGAAGTCTTCAATTTATTAATCACCTCCGGATAAAATAATAATTATGTTTTATATTTTTCCATATCCTTGATCACTTCATCTATTTTTTTATTCCTTTTCATGAACTAGAAGTTAAGTATAATTGATTTCGAAAATATTATAAAGTAATTTTTTATTCCTTAATCACTTTTAGAGGTTATTTAAACTTGGGTTCGCTTTTTCTGCACTTACTGCAGATAAGTTATCTGCAGTAAATCCAATACGATGTCATTTTGGGTGAAAATCATGGTGTTTTTATAATTTTAATTTATTTTAGGGTTATAATAGTCTTTATATTTATAATTTTTTAAGATTTTAATACCAAAACGACGTCGTTTTGGGAATAAATGCAAATAACTTATCTGCATTAACTGTAGAAATATTTTTGCCTTTAAACTTTTACTCATAATTTAAAACAAGGGTGTAAATGAGACAGGTCAAGTCAGGCTTTAACATGAACGGGTTAGGCTTCTGTAAATTATTTCAAGCCTGGCTTGACTTGTTAGTCTAATACAAATCAAAATTATTAGTTTGGTCTAGCTTATATTTTTTAAAAATACAAGACTCGACCTGACCTATCACGCATACCAAGTCTTCAAAAATAATATATTGCAATTTATAAATTATAGATTATTATTATTTTGTACAATTATTGAACACAATCCAAAATATTGAAAATTTAAATACATTATTTAAAATAAAAAAGGGTAAAGTGTATGTCATTTTAAAGGATGTAAGATTGTGCAATTTTAAGAGATAGATAAAAGAGGAGAGAGAGTTGACAAAAAAATAATTGTGTGGGTCCCACCTCTTTGTGAGAGCGAAATGATATAAGTTGTGTCATTTAAAAGATAAACACTTTTCTCATAAAAAAATCAATCGAATCAATTGTATGGATTTTGATTATAAAATTAATTTAAAATAAATTAAAAATTTGTATACGCATTTACGCACGCATACTCATATATATATATATATATATATATATATATATATATATATATATATATATATATATAGGGTTTAGCGGATGTAAAGTGACTGCACCTAAGGATTGATGCAGTCATATAAAACTACGTCATTTTATAATGTAAAAACATTAAATATGGGGAATAATAACCATACAAAGGTGGAAATAAATGTAAAACATTAAATATGGGAAATCATAACCATACAAAGTTGGAAATAAATATAATATTTTTATTTTCTACAATTAATTTTAAATGTGAACTTCCTTTATCCCACCCAAAACGACGTAGTTTTTAGGTGACTGCACCAACGCTTATATACAGTCACATTACAAATCATTTTGACATATATATATATATATATGAGTGTGTGAAAACTGAGGATAAAAATATTTATTTTTAAGACTAAATAATCATGATATTTCAACATAAAAGAAGAATCACCAAACAAGTGAAAGTCAAGACTAATAAAATATAAATATATTTGAAAGTCAACTTTTAAAATGACATGTATGTTACAATTCAAAATTGACATAGACAAATCATGCAAGGAGAACAACAATAATGCAACTGATCAGCACTGAAAATATCCACTAACCAACCAATTTACAAAAGGATTTTCTAATAAAAATAATGAGAAAATAACAAAATAATTAAAGACAAACATAAATATATGTCCAACAAACAAAAATAAGATATATAAATGCATACAACACACAAGTGAGAAGAGCAGTGATGGTGAGAGAATCTAATGTGAAAAAAAAAATGTGATTGCCAAGTGAGAAGAGAAAAAATTACAAAATATTAAAAAAATAGAAAATCATAAGATTTTATTTTATCAAAAATAATAATATAAATAACAAGATATTATTTTATTGAAAAATAACTAGATATTATTTTATTAAATAATATAAAATAATATATTATTTATAAAAAATACAAATCGGGCCTAAAAGCTTAAAGATGACACTTGTTCAAATAAGCGTGTGGCTTGATTCCAAAACAAATTTTTAACGAGTTCAACTATTTTCAAAAAGGCCAAGTCAACTGAAGTCAAAGCCAAACAAAAACACATACAACTCGACTTTTACTAATAAACTTGGCCTATACACTTTTGTTTACGAGGGAGGGGACGATATTGTTACTACTAAATTTTTCTACTATTAACTCATTACTCATGTAATTATCATTGAATCAAAGAGAGCGAATGTTAAAAAAAATTTAAAAAAAGAGAAAATGTTGATCCAATGATTAGATAGGTAATGAGTTGGTAATAGAAAATTTTGATAGTAAGAATATCAGGCCTCTTTATTTATTTAGGGAATATTTAGGGAATCTATATATGAAAATCATAACCAAATATACTCATTAACCGGAGACACGGGTCCTTAAAAAAGGGAAGAATTTCGGACATTTTTCAAATCACATCACCGAAAACTCTACAATTTTTCTACAAGGAAATTTTGGGCATTCCTTGATTTTTATTGATAGGGTCAAGGTTCTATGAATCTTGGTGCAGAAGTCCCCACCTTCTCTCCCATCCATTTTTGTCTTGTCTCATCTTGCATTCATTCTCTCTATAAATGAGAGTTAATACCCAAATTCAATTCCTCTCTATCCAATACTTTTGTTTTCCAATCTTATCCTCCCTTGCCATTTTCTTTCACAACAGAGCATGGAAGACCCCTTGAGTTCCATATTCAATTATCAAGAGGTGGGTTATTCCATAATTCTCTTCCCACTCATGCTTCTTTATGTTTATATTGCTCTCTACCATCCTTCAGTGCATATAATTACTCTCATTTCTGAAGTTGTTGGATTTATTGTCTTTGACTTTTTTTTTCCTTGTTTGCTTTTTTGCAGGGAGGTGAGAACTTGAGGCAAAAGCTTCTACATATGACACTCGAACTTGAGACAATGAGGAAGTTGAAGATGGAATTGCTCAACCTGCTTAAGAAGGCTTACAAAGAGAGAGACGAAGCAAGAGAACAACTCCAGAAACTAATGACCAAGATAGTATCTTCAACAACATCAAAGGAGTTGAAAAACACAATAGTAGAAATCCAACAGGAAAGCCTTTTAATGCTTCCAGCAGTTAAAGCAAATTCGAGCATTACAGAATCCAACAACAGTTTATCACATGTCACCTCTCCTATTGATTCCTTTTTTGATGGAGTGTCTTCTCCAGAGTCTTCAAACATCAAGGTTGTTGAATCCCATAACATGGGTTATATAAACCACCAGCCTTTTGTTCTTCAAGACTTCAGTGCTGAAAAGCCTATGTCTGATATTGCAGATGCAGTGATTGAATGCATTGCAAAAGAGAAAGTGTTGCCAGAAAATGGAAAACTCCTTCAAGCTGTAATGGATGCTGGTCCATTGCTTCAGACACTCCTTCTTGCAGGACCGCTTCCTACATGGCGAAATCCACCTCCTTTGCAAGATATCAAAATTATTCCACCTCTTGAAGTCAAAGACTTTGATACCACTGGCTCTGGGATTGAGCTGAATACTTTTCCAAATACATGGAATTCGTTTCAGAAGAAACCAACACGTGCATCCTCACAGTCTTTGGATCCTTATATTCTCAACTTTGCTGCTATCACCTCTGCTTCAAATGCTAGTGTCAAGAACCACTCAGCATCAAGGAATCGAAAAAGGCATCGATATTTATGATCAAATTTCCTCCCCCCTTTGATTATGTTCCAGTTTGAGGTTTGAGTCCTTTCAGTCAATTCAAAAATTGCAACTCTCAGGATTAAAAACCACTACTTTTTGATAGTTGAAATCCTGAAGTCTAGTTAATACGTTACTTGATCAACAGCTCTTTAGGACATTTCCTTCTGTTGTTTCCCTTCTCTCTTTTTGTAAATGGCAATGGCATCCCTGGTTTTGATAAAGTATAAGAGTATGAGAGCTTCCTTCTCAGTTCCCATTCATATTTTTCTAAATAAAACTTAACTTCAAAATCATGACAAAATTAGACTTGTGCATAACAATTACAAGCACAACATGTAAGAAATGTAATAAAATCATTCTTAAACATTTACATAACATCTTAGTGTATATTTGAATTACAGTTCACATAATTGACTTTAAATATATTTTATTTTGCAAACTTCATTTTGATCTAAAGTCATTAGCCCGAAATATTTTATATTATCACAATTATATAAAAAAATAACTTAAAGAATATCCTCAAGAAAAAAATTGACAACAAGAATGACAAACTTAGAAGTTATATAAGACAACAAAAGAATATCTAATGTCACAATTTTTGCTCCGTATTAAAATTTTGGGATATTTATGTAATTTTAAAAAATATACAAATGTAGGTAATACTTTTTTTAAGGAAAAAGTATTTGTCATTTTAAACGACAGAATTTCTGTAATTTCACTCTCACATAGAGATGAGACTCACATCTTTATTTTTTTTGTTTACTCTCTTTCCCTCTATCTATCTCTTTCGCCCACTTAAAATGACACAACTTTTATCATTTTAAATGATACACACTTTTTCCTTTTTTTTAATTATACTTTCATAGGTACATGTAAGAAAAACCTCGTTACTGTGGGTAGGAATGTCTAAAAGATTCTCATAAAAAGGGTCTTTTTTAAAGATGACGAAGCAAGAGAAATAAAAAATAAAATAGAGGTTGTTTAAACTTTTAGTTTTTATTTCAATTACACCAACCACTCAATATTTTATATTTATTAATAAATTAAAGGGGAAAGATTAAAATCCCATATGATTTTGTTTTGAATAACTTACTCCTATATATTTTTTAATTATTTACCTCTCTATTATACTTTCTATCCAAACATTTTTTTTATACTGTTAGAAAATTAACTAATATACATATTTTACCCTTCTTTGAATAAAAAAATAAAGTGAAGACAAAAAAAAAAGACCAAATATCTTGAAAACTTATAACACTTACAGAAAAGATGGAAAGTAAAAATAGAATAAAAAAGGATCAAATATATCTAAATCAAAAAGAACAAAATAGATTAAGGAAAAAAATAGAAGAATAAATAACACCAAATATCTTAGAAACTTATAACAATAATAGAAAAGATTAAAATTAAAAAAAAAAGAAAATAATTTGATTCAAAAAAGAAAAAGAAAATATGTTGAAGTCAAAATAAAAAAATAAAAAAAAATAAGACCAAATATATCAAAATAAAAAAGGAAGTATATTGAGAAAACAATAGAAGAAAAAATAAAATCAAATATTTTGAAAATTTATAACACTGATTTCTTCTCTCTTTTTTTCATTTCAATTTTTTTTTTGTTTCCCAAGGTATCCTTCAGCCAAGAGATCACATTAAGTGGGTAAACCTCTCCCAGAATGCTTAAGGAACACCAAATATGTTAGAAACTTATAACAATAATAGAAAAGATTAAAAGTAAAAAAAAGGAAAATAGTTTGATTTGATTCAAACAAGAAAAAGAAAATATATTGAAGTCAAAAATGAAATAAAAGAAAAAAGAAAAAAGAAAATATACTGACAAAGTAATAGAAGAACAAATAAAACCAAATATCTTGAAAATTTATAACACTGATTTCTTTTCTTTTCTTTTTATATTTTGTCCTTTTTTTTTCATTTCTTTGATCAATCAGCAAATGATCAATCAAAAATGCACAATCAAATATCTTGAAAATGCATAACACTAATATCTTGAAAATTTATAACAGTGATAAAAAAGACTAAAAAGTGAAAAAAAATTAAATATATTGAAAACTTACAATAATTATTTTTTTTTTCTTTTATTTTTTCGTCTATATCTTTTATGTTTGTCTTCAATCTGTTTTCTTTTTTTATTTAGATCTTCATATCTTTTTATTTTAGTCTTTTGTAAGTTTTTAGCATATTTGATCTTATTTTTTCTTTTATTTTATATTCCTTAATCTATTTTTTTCTTCTTTTTGATTTAGGCATATTTAATTTTTATTCTTTTTTATAGTTTTAGAATTTTCTGTAAATGTTATAAGTTTTCACATATTTGGTCCTTTTTTTGTCATCACTTTATTTTTTTCTTGTAAGAAGGATAAAATAGATATATTAGTTAAGTTTATAACAATGTTAAGGAGGGAATTGGATAAAAAAAATCGTAAGGGTGTTGTTAGTATTCAAAGAATATGGGGGATTTTTTGAACTTTTCACTAAATTAATATTGAAATAATTGGCGTTTATATTTTTGTTTATTCGATAAATTATATATAAAGAAAATTTAATCAAATTAAATCATTGACCACAGGATCCTAAAAAATATTAAGTAAATTCTGGGGATTCCAAATCATATCACCTGATAGAGAATGAAAATTCCTTTTCAAATCATATCACGGAATACAAAATAGAAATAATGTATAAAAAAAGAAAATGGAAACTCGATTTTTTATCTACAAGGAAGATTTTGATATTCCTTGATATGTCAAGGTTTATAGGGATCTTGGTGAGCCAGACCCCACTATGCATACTCTTTGCAATGATACTATTGCTGTTGATAATAAGGGCACACAAGACAGAACTGAGTTCAACCAGGAGGCTGGGATAAATGTTACAAACAAAGTCATTGAGCCAAAAGCTGATCAACAAATGGAAAAAAAGTTCTCAAATGCAACCGTTAATATTATTTCCTTAACTGAGATTTTCATTAGTAATCAAATAAAAGAACACATTATGAGTTTGAGAAAGCAATTTATTCAGGTTAGTACTCAAACTAGAAGATGGTGTACTAACCTAAATAAATTGCTTCCGCAGACTCATAACGTGTTCTTTTATTTGATTACTAGTGAAAATCTCAGTCAAGGAAACAATATTAACTGTTTTGATTAGCTTTTGGCTCAATGACTTTGTTTATAGCATTTATCCTAGCCTCCCGGTTGAACCCAGTTCTGTCCTGTGTGCCCTTATTATGAGCAGCAATAGTATCATTGCAAAGAGTATGCATAGTGCGGTCTGGCTCATCCGATATATTAACAACTTCTAAGTCTTCAGAGCTAATTATTTCACCGCTAAAAACCGGTTCAGATGTATCATCTGTCTTCATCTGATGCTATCATCTGTCTTCATCTGATGATATCATTTGTCTTCATCTGATGCTATCATTGCCTTCATCTGATGCTATCACTGTCTTCATCTGATGCTATCATCTGTCTTCATCTGATATTATCATCTGTCTTCATCTGATGCTATCACTGTCTTCATCTGATGCTATCACTGTCTTCATCTGATGCTATCACTGCTCCCTCATGGAACCATTACGGCAAATGTTGTGGATTTGTCATGTTAGAAACAACTCCAGAAAGGATCTCCAACATCAAGGGAACCCTCTCCTTACGGACTGAAAGAGATTACCCCTTTGTGCTAAGACTTTTCCTTTGGCAAGGTTAAGAATCACTGCATTTGCAGGATCAATTGTAGGCTTTTCAGAAGAGGGAAATGCAGCGAATGGAGTGCCACTTAAGCCTTGAACCTAAGGACTATTCATATAACCCAAGTTATTGAATTCAAAAAATTCATGACTGTAAACTCTGGAGCATCAACTAAGAAACAATCAGAAGATGTGAGAGGTGATACATTGTTGATTACAACCAATGAGTTTTCCAATTGGTTTGAGATAGAGGGCACTGGCTTTTTCATATATTTATTAAGTTGTTCTTTGGCTTCGTCTCTCTCCCTTGACAAGTCATCATCTTGAATAATCATATGCTCAAGTTTCTCAGTAGTTTTCGAATGTATTTGTTTCAACTTCACCAATCATGCTCGGCATCTATATACTTTCGCTGCCACATCTTAGCTTCCTAAGAGAGTAAACAAGGAAAAGTTAATACTATCATATGTCTTCATCTGATGCTATCATCTGTCTTCATCTGATGCTATCACTGTCTTCATCTGATGCTATCATTGTCTTCATCTGACGCTTTCACTGTCTTCATCTGACGCTTTCACTGTCTTCATCTGATGCTTTCACTGCCTTCATCTGATGCTTTCACTGCCTTCATCTGATGCTTTCACTGCCTTCATCTGATGCTATCACTGTCTTCATCTGATGCTATCACTGTCTTCATCTGATGCTACCATTGTCTTCATCTGATGCTTTCATTGTCTTCATCTGATGCTTTCACTGTCTTCATCAGATGCTATCACTGTCTTCATCTGATGCTATCACTGTCATCATCTGATGTTATCACTGTCTTCATCTGACGCTATCATTCTCTTCATCTGACGCTTTCACTGTCTTCATCTGACGCTTTCACTGTCTTCATCTGACGCTTTCACTGTCTTCATCTGACGCTTTCTCTGTCTTCATCTGGTGCTATCACTGTCTTCATCTGGTGCTATCACTGTCTTCATCTGCTGCTATCACTGTCTTATTACAAGATGAAACGGATGCCTCCGGCGTGGGCATTGGGGCGGTCTTATTACAAGATGAACGTCCTATAGCGTTTTATAGCCGTAAGCTATCCCTAGCAATGCAACGTCAGTCCGTCTACGTCCGTGAGATGTTTGCTATCACATCTGCGGTAGCTAAATGGCGTCAGTACCTTCTCGGTGCCTCATTCCTCATCAGGACTGATCACAAGAGTTTGCACAACATGATGAATCAAGTTGTTCAAACCCCTGAACAACAACAGTTCTTATCCAAACTGTTGGGGTTCAACTATCGTATTGCATACAAAACGGGAAAAATGAATATTATGGCCGACAGCCTTTCACGACTACCTGAAGCAGATACCCCAAGCCCAAGCCCCCAGTTCATGGCCATATCGGCCCCAGAGTTCAATTATTCAACAGCATTACAGTCCGAATACATGAATGACCCTCACTCAAAAGGGATAATCCAAGAACTCCAACATACACCCAGAAGGTGGGCTGAGTGGAAATGGCGTAACGGCATCCTAACTGTTAGGGGTCGCATCTTTATTCCTACGGGTTCTTCTTTGCGTGCCCACATTCTTCACGACGGCCATTCTTCGGTTCAGGGGGGACATTCTGGAGTTCAAGCAACCCTCCATCGCATTCAGCACCATTTTACATGGAAAAGGTTGAAATCGGATGTCAAGGAATATATAAAAAAATGTGAAATTTGCCAGAAATTAAAAGCTCCGAACCATTTACCTTTCGGACTGTTACAACCATTGCAAATTTCGAAGACATTGTGGGCACACATCACCATGGACTTCATCACACATCTGCCACATTTCTCTGGCTATTCAGCCGTGTTGGTAGTAGTTGATCGCTTGTCAAAAGCAGCCCATTTTGCCCCTTTACCGGCCCACTATTCGGCCACCAAGGTCGCACAAGTGTTCTGGGACGCGGTGGGCAAACTCCATGGCATTCCTGAATCGATTGTCTCTGATCGTGACCCCATTTTTCTCAGCGATTTTTGGCGCACGGTATTTAAACTACAGGGTACACAACTGCATTTTAGTTCCAGTTACCACCCTCAATCCGATGGACAGACAGAAAGAATTAACCGTTGTTTAGAAAGTTACCTGCGAGCCTTTGCACATGAGCACCCAAAATTCGTGTTGCTTTCGTGTTTATGTGTTCGTGTCGTGTCAAATTCGTGTCTTGTCGAATTTGTGTCGTGTCAACCTATTTTGATACCCCTAGATTAAGGGCTTAAGGCTTTGTGAGAAGCCTAAAGACATGAAACGTAAAATGAAAGCGTTGTCTTTATGTTGTATGCTTATAGATCATGATTGTTGATATGATTGTTGGTATAAACAGACTGTGAGAGTGTTGTTTGTGGACCTTGAGCTTGGTTGGACTCTTATTTGGATAGTTAGTTTGCGAGGTAAGCTTTCGTGTCCTCGGTTTAACCATTGTTGGTTCCACCATACCCCATGGGGGGATGGTTTATATGCATGATGTGCTTTCATGTATTGATTTTGAAATGTTGTTGAGCTGTTATGTGCAAATCCCTTATGATATGTATGTGATGTTTCGCCTAGACGGTAAGCCCGAGTATGTAGCATCATACAATATGGTGATCATGTGGGCAGGTACGGCATTGGCATGTACTACTGTGGGTCGTAGACGTATGTAAATCCTGCATTTTTCTGGCTAGTAGAATAGTTGACACACATGACAAGATTATATGCTGCATTGCACGAATTTTGGAACTTATATTGTCAAACTGCTTTTGAACTTATATTGCACATGTAAGTGAGCTTGGGGTGGAGAAATCCTTGAGGACCCCTTGTCTTACTAAGATTTCCCTTTAGAGATCTCACCCCACGTTTGGGGCACATTTTCAGGTTCAGGTAGTACTGGGGTTGAGACCTCGGGCGGCAAGAGGCCAGAACTTAGTTGATTGATGTTTACCTACTTATGCTGATTATGCTTTGATGCTGAATTATGTCTATTGCTATTATATTATTAGCTTCATTTTATGGATTATTGAGCTGAGACTCTATTGACTATGTTGCCTTATTTGGTGAGCATAGGGATTGTCCATGCCACATTGATTATGTTTTGTTTACCTTGACTTGTTATGTATAATGAACCAGGATATTCTCTGGACTACATGTTGTAGATTTATGAGTAGATACATATCTATATTATGAGGTATTTCAGTTAGTTGTTGATTTGCAATTACATACAGGCAATGTTTTGAAAAAAGATTTAATAATCAACTTGGTAAATGATAATGACGTCACAATTGAAAAGAAAAAGATATTCCGCATTTTTAATTAAGCATTGCTTAATACGATGACATGATAACAAACCGGGTATACACGGGGTGTTACATTATATGGTATCAGAGCACTTTCTAGGGAAAAGCCTGTATGTATTGCAATAACTTAGGATGTTTTGTTGTGTTTCTGTCTTATGTGTTCTCTCTGTTGGGTTTTGCTATAATGATGCATATGTGACCACCTTGCGTGGGACTGATCAACTCATTCTTTGTATAACTTGTGTAGAGTCATGGTATTACCTAGGAGGAACCGGGAGACGAATGAGGGTCAACCCGACCCTGTTCTGACTGCACTAGCTGAGATGCAGGCGGCTAGACTAGCCGATCAGGAGGCCCCTATATTGGCCAACCTGGCGATGATGGACGTCGTTCGAGAGGCAAACTCGGTGCAGAAGTCCCCAGCTTCTCTCCCATCCATTTTTTGTCTTGTCTCATCTGCATTCATTCTCTCTATAAATGAGAGTTAATACCCAAATTCAATTCCTCTCTATCCAATACTTTTGTTTTCCAAATTTATCCTCCCAAGCCATTTTCTTTCACAACAGAGCATGGAAGACCCCTTGAGTTCCATATTCAATTATCAAGAGGTGGGGTTATCTTGCTCTCTACCATCCTTCACTGCATATAATTACTCTTATTTCTTAAGCTGTCTAAGTATTTGTTTCATTACTTTCATATGTGAGGATTTAGTTGTCTTCTTTATTCATTGACTTTTTTTTTCCTTGTTTGCTTTTTTGCAGGGAGGTGAGAACTTGAGGCAAAAGCTTCTACATACCACGCTCGAACTTGAGACAATGAGGAACTTGAAGATGGAATTGCTCAATCTGCTTAAGAAGGCTTACAAAGAGAGAGAGAGAGAGACGAAGCAAGAGAACAACTCCAGAAACTAATGACCAAGATAGTATCTTCAACAACATCAAAGGAGTTGAAAAACACAATAGTAGAAATCCAACAGGAAAGCCTTTTAATGCTTCCAGCAGTTAAAGCAAATTCGAGCATTACAGAATCCAACAACAGTTTATCACATGTCACCTCTCCTATTGATTCCTTTTTTGATGGAGTGTCTTCTCCAGAGTCTTCAAACATCAAGGTTGTTGAATCCCATAACATGGGTTATATAAACCACCATCCTTTTGTTCTTCAAGACTTCAGTGCTGAAAAGCCTATGTCTGATATTGCAGATGCAGTGATTGAATGCATTGCAAAAGAGGAAGTGTTGCCACAAAATGGAAAACTCCTTCAAGCTGTAATGGATGCTGGTCCATTGCTTCAGACACTGCTTCTTGCAGGACCACTTCCTACATGGCGAAATCCACCTCCTTTGCAAGAAATCAAAGACTTTGATACCACTGGCTCTGGGATTGAGCTGAATACTTTTCCAAATACATGGAATTCATTTCAGAAGAAACCAACACTTGCATCCTCACAGTCTTTGGATCCTTATATTCTCAACTTTGCTGCTATCACCTCTGCTTCAAATGCTAGTGTCAAGAACCACTCAGCATCAAGGAATCGAAAAAGGCATCGATATTTATGATCAAATTTCCTCCCCCCTTTGATTATGTTCCAGTTTGAGGTTTGAGTCCTTTCAGTCAATTCAAAAATTGCAACTCTCAGGATTAAAAAACACTACTTTTAGATAGGTGAAATCCTGAAGTCTAGTGAAGACGTTACTTGATCAACAGCTCTTTAGGAAATTTCCTTTTTTTTTTTTTTTTTTTTCCCTTCTCTCTTTCTGTAAATGGCAATGGCATCCCTGGTTTATTGGCATCCCTGGTTTTGATAAAGTATAAGAGTATGAGAGCTTCCTTCTCAGTTCCCATTCATATTTTTCTAAATAAAACTTAATTTTTTTATTTTTGGTACATTGCCGGGAGTTATCCCCATTCAACCTTCTCCGTGTACGGCTCGTTTGGGCCCCCATTGTGACAAGATTTTTGGCTTATCCTCTGCCTCGGAATCCCTTGAGAGCTGAGCTGCCAACTGAGCTACCCTTCGGGTTTAAAACTTAACTTTTAAATCAAGACAAAATTAGACTTCTGCATAACACTTACAAGCACAACCGTGTAAGAAATATAATAAAATCATTCTTAAACATTTACATAACATCTTAGTGTATATTTGAATTACAATTTACATAATTGACTTTAAACATATTTTATTTTGCAAACTTCATTTTGATCTAAAGTCACTAGCGCGAAATATTTTATATTATCACAATTATATAAAAAAAGAACTTAAAGAATATCCTCAAGAAAAAAATTGACAAGAAGAATGACAAACTTAGAAGTTATATAAGACAACAAAAGAATATATAATGTCACAATTTTTGCTCCGTATTAAAATTTAGGGATATTTATGTAATTTTAAAAAATATAAATGTAGGTAATAGTTTTTGGGTTTTCATTTTATCCTTTAACATAACATAATAAATTTTTTACACACACAACATTTTGTGGGACTCACATATTTTAAAACAAAAAAAAAAGTAAAAAATATGGCACGCATAACAAATCTCTATAACATTACACAATCACTTTTCCTACAACATAATAAACATAAAACCCATAGTTTTTTTTTAAGGAAAAAGTGTTTGTCATGTTAAATGACAGAACTTATCTAATTTCGCTCTCACAAAGAGATGCGACTCATATCTTTATTTATTTTTTGTCCACACTCTTCCCCTTTATCAATCGCTTTCTCTCACTTAAAATGACACAACTTTTATCCTTTAAAATGATAGACATTTTTTCCTCTCTTTTTTTAATTATACTTTCATAAGTACGTGTAAGAAAAACCTCGTTACTGTGGGTAGGAATGTCTAAAAGATTCTCATAAAAAAGGTCTTTTAAAAAATGAGGAAGCAAGAGAAATAAAAAATAAAATAGAGCTTGTTTAAACTTTTAGTTTTTATTTCAATTACACCAACCACTCAATATTTATTAATAAATTAAAGGGAAAAGATTATTTTGTTTTGAATAACTTACTCCTATATATTTTTTAATTATTTACCTCTCTATTATATTTTCTATCCAAACATTTTTTTATACTGTTAGAAAATTAACTAATATACATATTTTACCTGAATAAAAAAATAAAGTGAAGACAAAAAAAAGATCAAATATCTTGAAAACTTATAACACTGACATAAAAGACTGAAAGTAAAAAAATAAATAAAAAAAGATCAAATATATCTAAGTCAAAAAGAACAAAATAAATTAAGGAAAAAAGAAGAAGAAAAAATAACACCAAATATGATAGAAACTTATAACAATAAAAGAAAAGATTAAAAGTAAAAAAAAAAATGAAAAGAACTTGATTAAAAAATAAAAATATATATTGAAGTCAAAAAAGAAAAAAAAAGACAAAATATGTCTATATAAAAAAGATATACCGAGAAAACAATAGAATAAAAAAATAAAATATTCTGAAAATTCATAACACTGATTTCTTTTCTTTTTTCTTATATATGTTTTGTCCCTTCCTTTGAATTAATCCATGATTACAGTAACGTTTCTATTTTTCTGTTGAAATTTGAAATCGAATTAATTTATCTCTTTCTTCTTCTTATCTTCTTTTTCACCTTTAAGTGGGGAAATGATGTCTGTTCTCCTTATGTTATGCCCAACAACAGGCATACCTGATCCCATAACATAGGGCATCTGGATTTCTTTCTTCTTGACACAAATTTTCAATTTTTTATGTAAATATTCATAACAATGGCGGCTGGGTTTGATGAATTGAGAAAAAAACTTGCACCTTTTGTTGATGATGAAGCATCATTGAAGAGAGATAAAGGGGAGGAGAGAGAAAGAGTAAGAGACAATGAGAGAGAGAAAGGAGTAAAGAATTTATTTTATATAATAAACCTCCATCGTTAGATGATATTGTAATCTAACGGTATTGAAAGAGGTAGGTAAAGGTAGATAAAATAAGAGTAGGCAGAATAACCTATCATACACACCTACTCATTTCCAATTCATGCTGCAAAAAATACCTCTCTTCCATTTCTTCCTCCTTTTATTCTTTTGGTTATAAAACACAAAATATCGGACAAAAATAGGTGCTAACACTTACATGCTTACATCCCTATGAATTTTTTTTTAATCCAAATTCGTCCTTAACATTGTTATAAACTTAAAAAATATATCTATTTTATCCTTCATGCAAGAAAAAAAATTAAGTGATGACAAAAAAGGACCAAATATGTGAAAACTTATAACATTTACAGAAAATTACTAAAAAAAAAAGAATAAAGATCGAATATGCCTAAATCAAAAAGAAAAAAAAAATTAAGGACTATAAAATAAAAGAAAAAATAAGATCAAATATGTTAAAAACTACAAAAATACTAAAACTATAAAAGAAGAAGATCTAAATAAAAAAAGAACACAGATTGAAGACAAAAATAAAAGATATAGAAGAATAAATAAAATAAAATAAAATAAAAAAGAAGAAGATCTATATAAATTTCTTAATTATTTACCTCTCTATAATATTTTCTATCCAAACATTTTCTTAACACTGTTCGAAAATTAACTAATATACATATTTTACCCTTCTTTGAATAAAAAAAATAAAGTGAAGACAAAAAAAGACAAAAGTTGACAAAAAAAAAGGTAAAGTGTATGTCATTTTAAAGGATGTAAGGTTGTGTAATTTTAAGAGAGAGAAAGAGATAGATAAAAGAGGAAAGAGAGTTGACTAAAAAATAAAGGTGTGGGTCTCACCTCTTTGAGAGAGTGAAAGGATATAAGTTGTGTCATTTAAAAGGATAAACACTTTTCTTATAAAAAAATCAATCGAATCAATTGTATGGATTTTGATAATAAGATTAATTTAAAATAAATTAAAAATTTATATACACATTTACGCATACTCATATATATATAGGATAGGATCAACTTACACCGGTGTAAGATTAATAAATCTTACACTAAATCTTAACCGTTGATTTCCGTGCATCTAATGGTTGAGATTTATTGGGAATTAAAAATTAATTAATGAGTTACACCTAATAAATCTTAACCGTTAGATGCAGAAAATCAATGGTTAAGATTTGGTGTAAGACTTCTAACTCTTACACTGGTGTGAAGACTGAGGATAAAAATATTTATTTTTAAGACTAAATAATCATGATATTTCAACATAAAAGAAGAATCACCAAACAAGTGAAAGTCAAGACTAATAAAATATAAATATATTTGAAAGTCAACTTTTAAAATGACAAGTATGTTACAATTCAAAATTGACATAGACAAATCATGCAAGGAGAACAACAATAATGCAACTGATCAGCACTGAAAATATCCACTAACCAACCAATTTACAAAAGGATTTTCCAATAATGCAACTGATCAGCACTAAAAATGACAAGTATGGATTTTCTAATATCCACTGTCTTTATATTATGCTATCACTGTCTTCAAATTATGCTATCACTGTCTTCATCTGATGTTTTCACTGTCTTCATCTTATGTTGTCACTGTCTTCATCTGATGCTTTCACTTTCTTCATCTGATGCTTTCACTGTCTTCATCTGACGCTATCACTGTCTTCATCTGACGCTATCACTGTCTTCATCTGACGCTATCACTGTCTTCATCTGACGCTATCACTGTCTTCATATTATGCTTTCACTGTCTTCATATTATGCTATCACTGTCTTCATATTATGCTATCACTGTCTTCATCTTATGCTATCACTGTCTTCATATTATGCTATCACTGTCTTCATCTGATGCTTTCACTGTCTTCATATTATGCTATCACTGTCTTCATCTGATGCTATCACTGTCTTCATCTGATGCTATCACTGTCTTCATCTGATGCTTTCACTGTCTTCATCTGATGCTTTCACTGTCTTCATCTGATCCTTTCACTGTCTTCATCTGATCCTATCACTGTCTTCATCTGATGGTATCACTGTCTTCATCTGATGCTTTCATTGTCTTCATCTGATGCTTTCACTGTCTTCATCTGATGCTTTCACTGTCTTCATCTGATGCTTTCACTGTCTTCATCTGATCCTTTCACTGTCTTCATCTGATGGTATCACTGTCTTCATCTGATGCTATCCCAGTCTTCATCTGATGCTATCCCTGTCTTCATCTGACGCTATCCCTGTCTTCATCTGACGCTATCACTGTCTTCATCTGACGTTATCACTGTCTTCATCTGATGCTATCACTGTCTTCATCTGATGCTATCACTGTCTTCATCTGATGCTTTCACTGTCTTCATCTGATGCTTTCACTGTCTTCATCTGATGCTTTCACTGTCTTTATCTGATGCTATCACTGCCTTCATCTGATGCTATCACTGTCTTCATCTGATGCTATCACTGTCTTCATCTGATGCTTTCACTGTCTTCATCTGATGCTTTCACTCTCTTCATCTGATGCTTTCACTGTCTTCATCTGATGTTATCACTGTCTTCATCTGATGCTATCACTGTCTTCATCTGACGCTATCACTGTCTTCATCTGACGCTATCACTGTCTTCATCTGACGCTATCACTGTCTTCATCTGACGCTATCACTGTCTTCATATTATAACACTGTCTTCATCTGACGCTATCACTGTCTTCATATTATGCTATCACTGTCTTCATCTTATGCTTTCATTGTCTTCATATTATGCTATCACTGTCTTCATATTATGCTATCACTGTCTTCATATTATGCTATCACTGTCTTCATCTGATGTTATCACTGTCTTCATCTGATGCTATCACTGTCTTCATCTGATGCTTTCACTGTCTTCATCTGATGCTTTCACTGTCTTCATCTGATCTTTTCACTGTCTTCATCTGATCCTTTCACTGTCTTCATCTGACGATATCACTGTCTTCATCTGACGCTATCACTGTCTTCATCTGTCATATTATGCTATCACGGTCTTCATCTGATGCTATCACTGTCTTCATCTGATGCTATCACTGTCTTCATCTGATGCTTTCACTGTCTTCATCTGATGCTATCACTGTCTTCATCTGATGCTATCACTGTCTTCATCTGATGCTATCACTGTCTTCATCTGATGCTATCACTGTCTTCATCTGATGCTATCACTGTCTTCATCTGATTCTTTCACTGTCTTCATCTGATTCTTTCACTGTCTTCATCTGATGCTTTCACTGTCTTCATCTGATGCTATCACTGTCTTCATCTGATGCTATCACTGTCTTCATCTGACGCTATCACTGTCTTCATCTGATGCTATCACTGTCTTCATCTGACGCTATCATTGTCTTAATCTTATGCTTTCACTGTCTTCATATTATGCTATCACTGTCTTCATTTTATGCTATCACTGTCTTCATCTGATGTTTTCATTGTCTTCTTCTTATGCTATCACTGTCTTCATCTGACGCTATCCCTGTCTTCATCTGACCCTTTCACTGTCTTCATCTGTCTTCATCTGACGCTATCACTGTCTTCATCTGATGCTTTCACTGTCTTCATCTGATGCTTTCACTGTCTTCATCTGATGCTTTCACTGTCTTCATCTGATGCTTTCACTGTCTTCATCTGATGCTATCACTGTCTTCATCTGACGCTATCACTGTCTTCATCTGCTATCACTGTCTTCATCTGATGCTATCACTGTCTTCATCTGATGCTATCACTGTCTTTCATCTGATGCATATTGATGCTATCACTGTCTTCATCTGACTCTCTCTCTATCACTGTCTTCATCTGATGCTATCACTGTCTTCATCTGATGCTATCACTGTCTTCATCTGACGCTATCACTGTCTTCATCTTATGCTTTCACTGTCTTCATATTATGCTATCACTGTCTTCATCTATGCTATCACTGTCTTCATCTGATGCTATCACTGTCTCCAACTGATGCTATCACTGCCTTCATCTAATGCTATCACTGCCTTCATCGGATGCTATCACTGTCTTCATCTGATGCTATCACTGTCTTCATCTGACGCTTTCACTGTCTTCATCTGATGCTATCACTGTCTTCATCTGATGCTATCACTGTCTTCATATTATGCTATGTCTTCATATTATGCTATCACTGTCTTCATATTGATGCTATCACTGTCTTCATCTGATGCTATCACTGTCTTCATATCTGATGCTATCACTGTCTTCATCTGATGCTATCACTGTCTTCATCTGATGCTATCACTGTCTTCATCTGATGCTATCACTGTCTTCATTGACGATATCACTGTCTTCATCTGATGCTATCACTGTCTTCATCTGATGCTCACTGTCTTCATATGATGCTATCACTGTCTTCATATCATGCTATCACTGTCTTCATCTCATGCTATCACTGTCTTCATCTGATGCTATCACTGTCTTCATCTGATGCTTTCACTGTCTTCATATTATGCTATCACTGTCTTCATCTGATGCTATCACTGTCTTCATATTATGCTATCACTGTCTTCATCTGATGCTATCATCTGACGCTATCACTGTCTTCATCTGATGCTATCAATGTCTTCATCTGATGCTTTCACTGTCTTCATCTGATGCTTTCACTGTCTTCATCTGATGCTTTCACTGTCTTCATCTGATGCTTTCACTGTCTTCATCTGATGCTATCACTGTCTTCATCTGATGCTATCACTGTCTTCATATTATGCTATCACTGTCTTCATCTTATGCTATCACTGTCTTCATATTATCATCACTGTCTTCATCTGACGCTATCACTGTCTTCATATGACGCTATCACTGTCTTCATCTGATGCTTTCACTGTCTTCATCTGACGCTATCACTGTCTTCATCTGATGCTATCACTGTCTTCATCTGATGCTATCACTGTCTTCATCTGATGCTATCACTGTCTTCATCTTTATGCTTTCACTGTCTTCATCTGATGCTATCACTGTCTTCATATTATGCTATCACTGTCTTCATCTGATGCTATCACTGTCTTCATCTGATGCTATCACTGTCTTCATCTGATGCTATCACTGTCTTCATCTGAAGCTATTCATCTGATGCTATCACTGTCTTCATCTGATGCTTTCACTGTCTTCATCTGATGCTTTCACTGTCTTCATCTGATGCTATCACTGTCTTCATCTGATGCTTTCACTGTCTTCATCTGATGCTTTCACTGTCTTCATCTGATGCTATCACTGTCTTCATCTGATGCTATCACTGTCTTCATCTGATGCTATCACTGTCTTCATCTGATGCTATCACTGTCTTCATCTGATGCTTTCACTGTCTTCATCTGATGCTTTCACTGTCTTCATCTGATGCTATCACTGTCTTCATCTGATGCTATCACTGTCTTCATCTGATGCTATCACTGTCTTCATCTGATGCTTTCACTGTCTTCATCTGATGCTTTCACTGTTTTCATCTGATGCTTTCACTGTTTTCATCTGATGCTATCACTGTCTTCGTTTGATGCTATCCCTGTCTTCATCTGATGTTATCCCTGTCTTCATCTGATGCTATCCCTGTCTTCATCTGATGCTATCCCTGTCTTCATCTGATGCTTTCACTGTCTTCATCTGATGCTTTCACTGTCTTCATCTGATGCTATCACTGTCTTCATCTGATGCTATCACTGTCTTCATCTGATGCTTTCACTGTCTTCATCTGATGCTATCACTGTCTTCATCTGAAGCTATCACTGTCTTCATCTGATGCTATCACTGTCTTCATCTGACGCTATCACTGTCTTCATCTGACGCTATCACTGTCTTCATCTGAGGCTATCACTTTCTTCATATTATCCAATCTCTGTCGAAGATATTATGTTATCACTGTCTTCATATTATGATATCACTGTCTTCAACTGATGCTCTCACTGTCTTCATCTGATGCTCTCACTCTTCATCTTCATATGACGCTATCACTGGTCTTCATCTGATGCTTTCACTGTCTTCATCTGATGCTATCACTGTCTCAATGTCTTCATCTGATGCTATCTCTGTCTTCATCTAATGCTATCACTGTCTTCATCTGATGCTATCACTGTCTTCATCTGATGCTATCACTATCTTCATCTGATGCTTTCACTGTCTTCATATTATGCATAG
>JAVKPL010002123.1:0-17895 GCA_032173675.1 Gastrolobium villosum
CAATAAATTATGATTTTTCAGAAAATAATTCTATAATTGAAATATGATAATTAGAGAATTATAATGGTTAATTATTAAAGGGTTCTCTTTTTCTATGTCAACGTAGATAACTTATATATAATGAATCTAAAATGACGTCGTTTTGAGACGGAAATCAAGGTGTTTTTGTAATTATAATTTATTTCAGGATTATAATAGTCTTTTTCATTATAGTTTTTTAATTTTTTAAATAAAAACAACGTCGTTTTGGGAGCGAATGTAGATAAATTATCTACATTCACTTTAGAAACATTAAAGCCATTATTAAATGCATATAATGTGTTTTATGTTTTTGAAATTGTTTTTTTGGGGAATAACTTCATCAAAACACCATACACCAATAATAGTGTCTCAACTCCGTCAAGTATCTTGAAGTGTTTAATCGAAGACTTAAAATTCTCTTTGATCTGAATATCATTGGGTCTGGACAACATGAGAAGCATCAGTAACATATTTCTGCATGTGAGAAACATAAAATACATCTTGTTAATTGGTTAAATGCAAAGCTAAAGCAAGCTAATAAGTAACTGATTCTACCCTACGCATAATCTGCCAGAGTTTAATAAATCTAGAACTCAATTGCATGACTCCAAAAACTCGCCTAACATCAATTACCGTGAAAGTCTCACAAAAACATGATACTCTATCGGATTAGGGAATGAATTCTTTTATGTGAAAAACTGATTATTGTGCTCATATTATTTGATCATAATTACTCATTGATAATGAGCTAAGAGAGAAAAAAATGTATAATTTTTAAATTAATGATTATGATCAAATAACATGCAAAAATTCACTCCCATCAGATTATGTGTTTGACAACCGCTTAGTCATTGGGACTTGCGACACCCATTTATTTTGAAAATGAAAAAGCGACAACAACATTGCAGCTACATGCACGATTATCAAGAGTACGCTTTAAATGGATAGTAATAATTGAGGTAGCTAGCCACAGGTTTCCAGGACTTCTGACTCCTTTTAATGGGTTTCGATTTTTTAGGAAATTTTTTTCTCATAGAACTATCTTATGTGGAGCCCACCTTTATTAAAAAATTTAGAAAAACAAAAAAAAATATTGCAAAAATGAAAGGATCATAGATAAGAGAAAATAACTCTCCTATTAGATGAGAAAATGTTTTCCCCCTCTTTATTTTCGGAAAGAAAAAGCCACAATAACATCGATCCATGCCAAACATTTCAGCAACAGATAAATGTATCCTTTAGCAACGAACTCTTCATATATATAATAAACACTGATTCAGATGATCACTGTCTTGCTTGCACTATTAAGAATTCATCGTAAATGAAAGGCCTGATCCACTTAACTTTTCCTCCATGATTTTGGATAATTTTTCCACCATTGAAGGAGAAAGGTAATTCACCCAATCCCCTACTTCAGCCTTACGAAACAAGTGCTTTTTCCAAAAGTTCCTGCCAGTTGCTCCAGAATTATTTACCTCCAATTCCTTCATCTTCTCAAAACTACACAGCTTTATTATGTTTTCAATCACTCCACTATTTTCCTCGTCTTGAGTGAAAGGACAACCCAAGAATTCAGCCACTCTTTTCATGTGAAAATTGACATCCTGTTTAAGATCCTCATACTTCAAGAACAGAACCTTGTGGGGTCTAGCTATGCTCTCATTCCAGTAACCAAGCATTTGGTTCCAAGATGGACCAAAGTCAACTAACCCGTTGCAGTACATTTCAAAAGCTTCCTCTAATGTTAATGCAAATTGAGGACCTACCTTAATTGCGTTGAGGAAAATCCAGAGAGACACAAAAGTGTCGAAAGGGTTCCTGCATATATAAATGATCCTACAATTGGACTCCTTGATTGACTTAGCCAATAAAGGGAATGGAATGTGAGTACCAAAAAGTCTTGGCTCGATCATGTTGGAGAGGTTAGGAACTTGGTTATGAGCATCCCCATAAACGGTGTGTTCAAAGAAAGGCACAAGGTCATGGGGATTTGAAGTAAGCAATGGATGGTTCTCTGAGGATGAAAAACGGTGGCGGTTGATAATGGCAAAGGTAAGGGCTTTCAACCATGTGGTGCCTGATTTTGGAATGGTGGCTACAACAACATCACTGTCTTTTGCTTGGAAGTGTTTCTGAAAAATGTTTATGGCTTGGATGAAAGTTGAAGAGAACCAAAACCCTTGGAATAGATATAGAAAAGGGGATTTCTGTATAATGGAAAAACCCTTCTCTTTAGGAAGAGAGAGAATAAGATGCTTACAATCTTGGCTTAGATTATCTTCTTCACTTGCTTCTTCCCCATCCCTTGATTGGTTTTTTGTGACATGTGTGAGATCTGTTGGAGCCATTGAAGTAGAGTGCTAATGGCAGCTTGCTTGTATTATTTATAGGGTTTTATAAGGGTTAAGTTATAGGAAAGAAAAAATGTTTGTGTTATGTTATAGAAATTCATCTTATGTGTCAAATTTTTTTTTGTTGTGGGTCCCATAAAATGTTACGAGTGTAAAATTTTTTTTCTATTTATGTTAAATTATAGATAATAAATCCTTATTTATAATATAATTTTCTCTCTTACATATATAAAAATGTACCAGCTTGATTTTTTTTTTTTCTCTTTTTGGTTCAAATGATCTGATATGCACTTGAATATAGAAAATAATTTTATGGAAACATCAGACTCATTATTTATAGCATAAATTAGTGATTCTATAATATCCCTTGATTCTCGTGAAATCATGGGCAATATCTACATGGAAAGGTTATATTCATTGTGTATTTTTTTTACTACTTCTTATTAATAAATCTCAACCGTTGGTTTCCGTCAATTCAACGGTTATAATTTATTACAAATTAATAATTAATTAATAAATATTATTCCATAAATTATAACCGTTAGATTGACGGAAATCAACGGTTAAGATTTGGTAGTAAGAAATATTAAAAAAATTAGGTAGAAAGTATAACCTCTTCTATATCTATATAATATATTTAAGGGATATATTTTTCTTCATGAGATTTAAAGCAAGAAGTTTTGCAAGAGGCTTATAAGGGTAATTATGACGTGCATCCGGGATCCACAAAAATGTACCATGACTTGAAGAATGCATTTTGGTGGCCAGTATGAAACGTGATATTGCGGAGTATGTAGCTCGGTGTCTTGCATGTCAGGAGGTGAAGTATGAACATCAGAAACCTTCAGGACTCCTCCAACCTCTGGAGATTCTTGAATGGAAGTGGGATAGTATTGCCATGGATTTTGTAGTTGGACTTCCTCGGACACGAGAAAGTTTTGATGCCATTTGGATAATTGTTGATCGGTTGACGAAATCAGCTTATCGATTGGCGTTACCGCCTAATCTGTCAGGGATTCATGATGTATTACCTCTCTGATCCATCTCATGTTTTACAGCCGGAGGAAGTAGAGTTAAAAGAAAATTTGACGTATCATGCTCAGCCGTATCGAATTCTCGAGAGATCTGTTAAACAACTCCACTCAAGGAAGTTTAGTTTTGTGGTTTATGGCTAATTTAATGTTTGGTTCATGAAAAGGCAATCTAGTGCTTATATAAACTAATCCATATTGTAAGCAACATATCACAAGAAAAAAAGAAATACAAGTTTTATCTTCTCCACAAGAAAATAATTATTTTATTTTAAGTTCTACATTATAGTGATACCACATCCTTGGCCGATGCATGGAAGGGATCTTCCAAGTGTTCTCCTTGTGGCAAAGTGGCGTGCATGCAAGGGAAGTGGAGATTAGGTGGCCTACATGCAAGCCATAGAAGAGCTAAGTGGCACACATGCAAGCAATGGGAAAAATTAAGTGACACGCATTGGCGTAACTGTGTGGGCCGATCAAGAAAAGCAATCAGCTTTATCTTGCCCTTCTAGGCGCACAAGAGGGGGATAGGATTAGAGGATAGAGCCATCTCTTGACCAATAGACACACCTGCATGTAGATGACTATCTCCTTATAGGTTGCATGTGGCGGCAATGGGGCTGGTCTACTCTGCCCAAAGATGCAAGCCACATCAGAATTTTCTCTTTTTAATTTAACTTAGCGCATAAGTAGGGGGAGGGAACAAGGATGAGGTTTTCTTGACATGTGGTGATTTCTACCCAATCAAGGGCTGCCATGGTAGGGTTCTTAGGATGAGATAAGTAGATAGAGGTTACCAAGTGTAATATTTAACCAATAGGGCCACATTGAAAACTCCATGCGGCTACACTAATAGAAGAGGTTAGTAAGAATTCTTTGAGCTGAAAAGAAGCCTTTTCCTAAAGCATTTTGGGTTGTAGCCCATCGCATGAAGTGGGGCCCAAACCTATAAATCCAAAGGCTCTCAAATCTTAATAATTAACTATGTATATTATTTTATGTTTCCCACTAATTGTTACCTAAGGATTTAATCTTTCTTTTTCTATATGTTACTATAAAATTATACTTATAAATTTTAACCAAAATTCCACATGGTCAAATAAATTCTCACTTATTCCATACTAATAGCTATACAATTCGAAATCCAAGCATGTAATGTGCATAGCTTGAATGTCAACATAATACCTACAGTCCTTATAGTAAATTAATTATATACCCCAATTATGTGGGATGTTACACTCTCCCCATCAAAAAGGAATTTTGTCCGCACAATTGGACTTACAAGCTAACTAAACAGTTCAGGATAGCGTTCCTGCGTTTCGTCTTCACGTTCCCAAGTGGCTTCGTATGCTGATTTATTGTTCCACAACACTTTCACCAAAGGTACCTCCTTGAGTGGAGTTGTTTAACAGATCTCTCGAGAATTCGATACGGCTGAGCATGATACGTCAAATTCTCTTTTAACTCTACTTCCTCCGGCTGTAAAACATGAGATGGATCAGAGAGGTAATACATCATGAATCCCTGACAGATTAGGCGGTAACGCCAATCGATAAGCTGATTTCGTCAACCGATCAACAATTATCCAAATGGCATCAAAACTTTCTCGTGTCCGAGGAAGTCCAACTACAAAATCCATGGCAATACTATCCTACTTCCATTCAAGAATCTCTAGAGGTTGGAGGAGTCCTGAAGGTTTTTGATGTTCATACTTCACCTCCTGACATGCAAGACACCGAGCTACATACTCCGCAATATCACGTTTCATACTGGCCACCAAAATGCATTCTTCAAGTCATGGTACATTTTTGTGGATCCCGGATGCACGTCATAATTACCCTTATAAGCCTCTTGCAAAACTTCTTACTTTAAATCTTCATTTGGTACAACGAGACGACCTTGGAACTTCAACATATCGATGACATTCTGATCTATTCCCTCAATGAAGAACTGCACGCAGAACACTTGAGGAGTGTTTTGTAAATCCTTAAGGATAAAGAGTTGTATGCAAAGTGGTCTAAGTGTGAATTCTGGCTTAGTGAAGTCCGGTTTTTGGGTCACGTAATTTTAGCAGAAGGTATCGCGGTGGATCCCAGCTAGGTTGAAGCAGTAATAAATTGGGAACAACCCAGGACTGTCACTGAAGTACGAAGTTTCTTGGGTTTAGCAGGCTATTATCGAAGGTTTATCCAGAACTTTTCGCGGTTAGTGCAGCCTCTCACCCGTCTTACTCGGGAGGACGTGCCTTTTGAGTGGACCGAAGACTGTGAAGAATGTTTCCTGGAGCTGAAGACTAGATTGACGAGCGCTCCGATACTTACCATTCCAGATCCAACTAGAAAGTTCGAAGTATACTGTGATACGTCTTTGAAGGGACTTGGATGCGTGTTGTCTTTGTCTATCGTCTCTATCTTTTGCTTTCGCTATCTGATTGTCCATATCAGCCAATAATTCATTTGGTTCAATGTTTCCGGAATCAATTAATGCCACAATCTTCTCTCGGGCAGCTTCGGTATGTATTTCAATATGGGCACAGGCAAATATCTCCTCAAGCTCTGTTTGCTTCTTGAAAAGCAATTTCCTTCATCCTACCTTTCAGCTGATCAAGCCTCTCGACTTCCACCTCAACCTTTATACAAAGAACAGTGAAATAATTTAATGGAAAATGGCTTCAAATGTTCAACGTGTGAGGGGTAATATTATCAATGTTTTGTACTACTTTATTAACTTATCCGATTTATAGTAAAATACCATGTTCCAAGTTGTTTTCGTAACAATGGTTTTGTTCCTTTTTAACATGGAATTGTCGATAGCTTGGCAACTGAGAGTCATGGGTGAAATTCATGATATCCTTCTACCAAACGTGGAGAATTGACAATGCCGAAAACACTTCGCTGGGAAACTTTCTAAAACTCCTGAACCAAACAGTCCCTAATTGTGAATATGCAATGCAAAATAGGTTTCATATGTTTCAAGAGTTTGATGAAGAAAAGAAAAAATAAAGTCCGAAGGAGGAAAAGAAATAAGTTATTTGTAATGCAAGTTCTCTAAACGACAATCAGACTAGTAGTTATATGTTGTTAACTTAATGGAAAATGGCTTCAAATGTTGTTACGATTAAAGATGTGAAGATTTTGTTATAAAAAACAAAAAAAAAAAGATGTGAAGATTTATGCTATTCTTTTCAACCCATGACAATTCTTGAATTGTATTTTGTCAGCTCAAGATGAGTAAATAATTGGGATTATATCAAGTTTAAATTTTATTTTATTAAATAATATTATCGTTAGTTAGTTTTAGTTAATTTTTTCTTGGTAATTTATATTTAATTAAATTTATTATTTCTTAGTTATGCAATACTAATATATTATTTAATTAAATTTCATTGTTAAAATAAAGTGCTTGGAATTTCTTTTATACAGATTTGTCTATTTATATTTGTTATGGACCCATATGAGGTGCCCATTTAGGTGATAGGCCCAACAAGAGGCAATTCAGAATCTGAGTCAGCATTGACTCAAAGGGATATCCATCAAGGATATTTGTCCGACAGCACAGCGACAACATAGCAAGCGGGCCAGGGCCCCTATCAAGAGGCACCAAAGGCCCACCCATAATACCCACAGATAACCTCTATAAATACGAGGTAAATCCCAAAGGTATGACACACATTTTCTATCTTACTATTAAGTCGTCACTGTGCACACACACACCCCATTGGCTAAACGCCGCTATAGTATTCTGTGCACAGTGATCCGCTCAACTCGAGGGTATCTCCTTCATAGATACCTGAGAGAGGGCACTAGATCCAAGAATAACATACCAGTCTATTGAGCTGGATATCTCTGTCTTGAGGACAGAACATTGAAGCCGTCTGTGGGAATCCATAAACTTCGATTCCCACCCAATAGTGGTGAAAGCTCATCAACAAGCATGAGGAAACCGAGATCAAAGGACAAAAATGAAGCTCATTAACAACTCACGACGGACCTGAGTTCATAATCCGAGATAGGAAAGCCAATTTCAACAAGCATGAGGAAACTGAGATCCAAATCGTGACCACCGCAGTTATCAGGGAGGCATAAAACTGATGCAAGTATAAAGGCAAAAGCATCCAAAGACATGAAATGGATGCGAAACGTAAGAACTGAGTAAGAGAAATCCTGGCCCTGAATTCAGCGAGAGTCTCCCTCTGTTCCATCTGAACGTCATGGCAACGCAAGCCGGACTCAAAAAGGTGAATGATTCTGATCAAGTCAAAATATGTAAAAGACACGGTATGCACAACCGGGTTGAAACAGAACACGATATCACAACGTGGTTCTGGCAAAGCCGAGCTCAAATAAATAAAGCTACAGTATATAAAAATGGGCTAATATTAGCAAGGAGAAATTCAACTCTGCAAGCGAAACATGCAAAGAATCGGGAGAAAAGCCCGACACTATCAGTTAAAAGGGGCAATAAGACCCCCAAATCAGAAAAAAGAAATTCCAAAGGAAAAGCCAGTATTCTGACATACACAACTTGGATTAAAGTAATACAGCCCGGACTTGGGGGGGGGGGGGGCAAGTTCAGGAATGCAACCAAAATTAAAAGAGAAAAGCAGCAATCCTCATACTTCAGGATCTCGGTAAGACAGTCAAAAAGACTGGTCAATTAGTTCGAGCTACGTACCTCGGCCAAAAAGTTTGAAGGAGGAATGTTGAAATAGCATACACGGTACCCGGCTTATGAAAGCCCGACACCGTAGAAAGAACGAAATAAGAAAAAATAAATTCGAAACACGCATCGACAAGAGTCCATGGATTTAGAACATGGACCAATGAATGAATAGAACTTTGGAAAAAAGGGTCAAAGGGAAAAACTTTCTTACTTCCAATAGAGACCTTGGTCACGTAAGTTTGACCAACAAGATTATGGTTCAACAGACTTCGCTTTGCACACCTAAACTACCAGCTAGGAAAAGCAAAGGAGGATGTCTGAAGTAAGAATTCAGAATGACAAGATAGTTGAAGCCATACATCACAGAACAAAGGCTAAACAAGGCTCGGACCATGAACACAACCGACTTCTAGGCACTGAGAATAAAATATTCACAAAATGTAATCAAGAGCAATGCACCGCAACCTAACTATACTTATAATATATGCACCCCAGACACCCAAACTACTGGATTTGGAGAGATGTGGTCATGGAAAAAGGACCACACCCCAATCCAGGATAAAGTAAAGACGATCTTGGAAAGATGAGATCCTAGAAAAAGGATCACACCCCAATCTGGGATAAAATGAAGACAGGTTTGGAGAGATGCGGTACTGGAAAAAAGGTTCACACCCCAATCCGCGATTATTGACAAGGAAGTTGGTAAGGAGAACTAAAAAACTCACATCCGGGATCCAAGAAATGGACACCTGGACAGAACGCTGTTAAGCCGAGTTACAAGGATGATGTGCATGGGGGAAATTCGCCAGTTCAATCCGAACAACTCAAGCACATTCGTCATCCGGTTATATGGAATATATGTAGTATCTTGCCGGTTCATGCTCAACCCGCCAAGATAAGGGGGAATGAAGTATCATTCCCCGTTCTAAGAATTCAAAGCCTAGAACGCATGGGAAAGTCAAAATAAGCCAAAGTAAAAAAAATAGGTTAAATTTGAAAACCTAATCAAGAAAATTGGGTTAAAAGACGGAATCAGCATGAAAGACCTTGGCTGGGTCATTTTGCTCAGTTGACGCTGAAAAGCTAAATCTGAATCAATAAAATCACAGTGCAAGAAGTTGGGCTCAAAGAGAAAGCCTCGGAAGGAGAAGCCGAGCTCGATGTTGAAAGGAGTAAAACACTGCTTCACCAAAGCACCACCTCAGCCAAAAAAAAGATTGAGGGAGAAGTACGAAAAAAACATATTCAATACTCGGTTCACTAAAACCGGCTGAAAGAATGATAGAAATAATAATTGCAATCGTTGACCCAATTAAGTCGGCCAAGGAAAGTTCCAACACAAAGAAAATTGCTTCAATGAAGATGCCAACTCAAAGCAAGAATTCGATTGCTAACTTCGATAAAACATGCAAAGGAAATTCAAATGCAGAGATTACTGCTATTTCGTGCAAGTATACGACAACTCTTAGCCTGGTTATACGAATGATGCTTGGGGGCAACTCTCCAGGCTCTTTAACCCGTACGAGATTTTCACCCGTTTAAATTTTTAATTTGGTATTCGATTCATAATTTTTACGAATAGGGGTCATTAAGTGACGCTAGGTGTACCCAGCGGCACTGAGTGCCGCGAATAACCCTCTACGACACTCTCACATTCGGTTTTTTCTTTTTCTTTTTTCGTTTGAGTGCCCCCCTGGGGAACTCACGGGATTGTGCCAAGTGGAACAATCTCGTTAGTTCCATTACCGTAAAAATTCGGAAAGACATAACTTTAGACTCGGGTATCAAAATGAGATGATTTTTTTATTTCACATAACTTTTCGAGATCTACGCAATGACACCTAATTTGACATATTTTATCTTCCATTAACATAGTTCAAATTTGCAACACTAGTTCCACTTTTTTACGGATTTAAACTATGTTTGTGAGAGATAAAATACATCAAATGAGGTGTCATTGCGTAGATCTTGAAAAGTTATGTGAAATCAAAAAAAAAATCATCTTATTTGGAAACCTGAGTCAAAATTTATGGCTTTCCTAATTTTTACGGTAACAGAAGTAACGAGATTGTGCCACTTGGCACAATCCCCTGAGTTCCCCAGGGGAGGGGGCGACACTCAAATGCAAAAATAAAAAAACCGAATGTGAGAGTGCCGCAGGTTGTTATTCGCGGCACCCAGTGCCGCTGGGTACCCTTTGCGTCACTGAATGACCCCCATTCGTAAAATTTGTGAATCGAATACCAAATTAAAGTTTTAAATGGATAAAACCCCCATATACGTCAAAGAGCCCAACTCTCCAGTTGCATCCCAACTAGTTAAGCACAATCGTCACCGAATTACACATGCAGAATATTTTGTCCGGTTCATGCGTAACCCGCCCACATAGTTAACTATTGAAAATCATTCCCGGTTCCAGAAGAAAGCTACAAGCTTAGGACGTATGCGTATGGAATGATGCTTAGGGGCAACTCGCCAGTTGGATCCCAACAACTCGAAGCACATCCCTAACTCAGAATAGATATAAGGGCTGATGTTTGAGGGATAGTTCGTCAGTGGACCCCGGTGGCTCAATTTCATCCCTAATCCCGGTAAAAAAGATACAAAGAAATATTTCGCCGGGTTGATGCTCAGCCCGTCGACACAAGGGGCAAAGAGTCACCCCGATGAAAAAAAACTCTAGAACATGAAGAGCATGCAAAAAGTCCGCGAAAACTCAAACGCACTCATCTTAAAGCAAATTCACCCATGCAACCCGGATGCCCAGGTAGCCTGGCTGAGGGGCAACTGTTATGGACCCATATGAGGGGCCCATTAAGGTGATAGGCCCAACAAGGGGCAATTCAGAATCTGAGTCAGCATTGACTCAAAGGGATATCTGATGTGCCTTCGACACATAGGTAGATTCAAGCCAAAAAGAGAAAGATAATGGACTCTTCCTCAGTAAAAAGGCAACATTTATTGTTATTTTGCATAAATTCCAATGTCAGGATTGTTCAACTGATTTTATGCTCACTTTGTAGGAAAAGCAAACAAATCTGGAGCAAAATGAGGATTTGCCAAAGTGAAGACCCACGCTCACAGCGTGGATATGACGCTGACGGCGTAGGAGTTTAGAGGAAGCCACGCTCACAGCGGGAAACTGACGCTGATAGCGTCAGTTGCGAAACCACAGTCGTGTTTTCACAAGGGCAAAATTGGAAAAAGAGGAGAAATGGATAAAATAAAGAGGAATTAGGTCTTCAAGGATAAGATATACCATTTTTCAGATCTGGGGAAAAGAGAGAAAGGCTGCGAGGAGAGCTCTGAAGCTTCGTTCTTTTTTCTTCGTTCTTTTATTCTGTAATTTATGTTTCTTGTTGGATTTTTGAGATCGGTCATGACAATGGTTGGCTATATCTCCTCTTATTGTGGAAAGGGTCACAACCCTGAATGTGAACCCCTTGTAGTTTGGATTAAATTTACATGCGTTTATCTGATTGAATCTATTTTCCTTCGTTCTTCATCTCTTCGTTCTTTTAGATCTGATCACTCTAATGGATCGTTAGGGTTAGGATTTGCAATAGGGATATTGGGATCCTAATTCCTGACAAGGAGGGAAATAACTATTCATGTATGCACTAGGGATAGGCTACATGAATCGCAAACGTGGAAGATTCACCGATTTATATGTTTAACCTAAAAAAGAATCACTAAGGGATTATGGTTCTAATAGGGTTAATAAGGTTAAGATCACTAAGGGATTAGGGCTTGACCAATAAAATAAAAGATGGTGAATCCTTTGATCAATGGGTAAATCGCATGTAAACCTTGATTCAGATTACAAGGTGGGGATCGGACAAGTGTTTGTCCTCTTACTGCAATGTTTTCTCAATTGTTTTTCAGACCTATTTTTATTCAATCTTGTTCATCTGTTTTTACAAAACCCTAAAAATACGCATTTACTTTTCTCTTTACTTTTCTGAAGTAAGCAACATTATTTGTCACATCCTTTGATCTGTTCAACTTAAAGGGACTGGTTATTGTAGTACTTGGTTTACAATCCCTGTGGAGACGATACTCTACTTACCTTTTATTAATTGGAACGATCGGTACACTTGCCGAGTTCGCAACAAGTTTTTGGCACCGTTGCCGGGGATTGTATATTCCAATATTATAAATAACCGTTGATCTTTGAGCTTGGATATTTTATTTTATTTTATTTATTTATTATCTTTAGGTTTTGTTCTATCATGATCTGCATTTTGCAGGTGTTACTAACCATCTTCTTTGAGTTTATGCGAGGTAGACTTGCTCCTGAAGATCTTGTGTTTGATCCTGAAATCACAAGGGCTGAGAGGAAGCTGAGAAAGGTTGTGCTTGGTCGAACCGCGAGCTGCTCGGGAATAATTTATATTGTAGGAGCAAGAGCACAGAGCAATAGTCATATTTGCCAACAAGAGCAATTTATTCTGACTGAGAGCAACCCTCTTCGACTATATGCAAGTGTACGTGTCAAGCAATATAGGGTGTTATAGCCCCAGATTTATCGTCCTCAGGGAGCAATTGTGAAGTTAGAAACGTTCAAGGAAACTTAATTTGTAAAAATAAAATACAGAAAAGCAACTATTCTCGACCAAGCTTCACAAAGAGCAATCTCTAGTCAACTAGTTAAACAATGTTAACCATTCTAAACCTAGATGAGAGCAGTGATAACTTAGTATGATCATCGAATGTAAAAGCATCAATTTGAAGTAGTTCAAAAGTAATCAGTGAGATGAGAGTAAAATTAGTAATATAAACACAAGTAAAATGTTGTGGAAAGAATTGCAACAAAAGATTGATGCGGGGTTGATTTTTAAGAAGATTAAGTAGGTGTTTACGGGCTCCATATTTTCATCCCTTTGGTTAACCCTGCTTGGTAGCATATTTTATAAGTGGAATCTGCTTCTTCCTTTACTTTGCCTTAGGGTAAGAAGAGAGCAAGGCCTTGCTCCCACCTTACTCCAGAGGTCTTAGAGTCACACACAAGGAAACCATGCTGCATTCTCAAAAGAGCATGGATTATGGCAGTGCTCCTTATTCCGGGTGTTTCTCCCTCCTTTCTTCAGGCTAAACTACCCCAAGAACTTGAGACTGCTCCACGCGCCCCTATCAGTGTTTCATCGACCGAGTGGTCCCGGGATAAGGTTGCAGCCTAAGGGGTTTCACAGAATCAATATATTAAACCAAAGAGCAACTCAGATTTCATTTATAAAATATGTGTTCCTTACAAAGTTATCCTAAGAGAAAAGGGATTACTTCTATGGAACCCTTCCTACTTAAAGAATGTTAGCTCCTAGTGAGCATTTTTTCTAAACAAAAAGAACAATAAAACAATACTAGGATGTCTGTGCCTTTTGGTTGTTTGCTATGTTCCTTTTATAGAGCCCTTCATTTAATCCTCACTGTTCCTTTCATCAAGGGCTGTGCTTTCTTCAAATCCTCTCCAATGGTAGCTCTGCTCCTTATCAACTCAGCTCTTCATAGGAATACTCTCCAATCGCAGCCTTGCTCCTTGCCAGTGCAGCACTTGATGGAAGTGGTCCCCCTTGCTTTTGGCTTCTCTTTGTGCGCAAGAATTCCGGGATCAGGGAGGCATGCCCACTATTTCTGCTATAGCTGATGTGGCAGCTCTTGATTGCTTCCTTTTCCTGCTTATGTACTGTAGCAGGGAGACACCTCCACCTTCTCTGCTGATTCTGACGTGGAGGCTCCTGATTGCTTCCTTTATTTGCTTCCTAAACTGTAGCAGGCTTTATGCTCCTTTCTGCGCAGCATCCCTCTCTCTTTCCTAAATGTGCAGCTCCTCTTGTTGGGTCTTAGGTTTCCTGATCAAAACAAATTAACCCAATGATCATATGTGAAAAAGATAATGTTAATTTGCTCCAAGCCTACTCTAATTCCCATTTTACGTATTGCTCTGGTCTACTTTTTAAAACAATTGCTCCTCATGGAAGAAAGAGGTTAAAGAGAGTGATTTGTAGTCAAAACTTTGGGCTCGGTGGAACAATATGTACCCAATGGACCTCAACTTTTGAGGACCATCAAACACCCCAAAACTAAACATTACTCGTCCCGAGTAATCCCTTATTACTTTCACTCTTCTTGT
Source organism: Gastrolobium villosum (assembly GCA_032173675.1). Classification (NCBI taxonomy): domain Eukaryota; kingdom Viridiplantae; phylum Streptophyta; class Magnoliopsida; order Fabales; family Fabaceae; genus Gastrolobium; species Gastrolobium villosum. The sequence goes on from JAVKPL010002123.1 coordinate 14,196, forward strand.
GCTAGATTAATGCTCCTTGAGATTTATCGATGGAGAGTTAACAGAACTTCTTCCATTGCTTCATTGGAGCATCCATCTGGCTTGTGAGGTTTCGCCAGCTTCAGTGTGAGTGTGTGACCTCTTCCACTCTTTAGTCAGTTTTCTCACTGCGTTGCCTTAGGAATGAACTTTTAACTTCTTCTCTTACTTCATTGCTCCCCTCTTCATTTCTTTCTTCTTAGGTCTTTTGACTGGAAGTCAACTACCCTTGTCTTTGCATAGGGCTGACCTTCAACAGTGTGCTCTTTGAGCGGCTCTTGCTCCTAACCTTGATGATTAGGGCCTTTTGGGTACAATTCTTGGAGCAGAGGAGCTGACCTATTGTTGCCTTTTTTTTTTTAAGATCAGAGGTAGAGCAGCTCGAAATTCCTTCCTTCAGCAACTTCATGAGTTCGCTGACTATTGGAGCGTCCGATTTTTGTGTAGTGTTCCTGAGCTTGGTGTTGCTCCAAATCATATTGATGCTCTATGTTGCTTTGTCTGACACTGTAAACTCTCCACAGCATCTCAAGGAGCAAAAATCTGAACAGAAGAATTAATGGGTAAATCAGGACGCTCAAGACGGTAAACTAAACAAGAATTAAAAGAAAAAGTTTTGAAAAAGAAGTAAATCAGGGTGGCGAATCCCTGGTACACCGCAGAGGTTCCTTTCCAAGAGAAAATCAGACACGATTCACCCGAAATATTCAGGCATTCGTTCCAGAAAAATTTAATCAAGTTAAATGAGTGGAGAACGAATAAACCTGGGGTCACCGGAGTGACCCTTATTGCTCCTCGATTTCTTGATTTGCTCCACTGTAGGGAGCGGTCATCACTGCTTCTGGCGGGAAGATATTTGGGAATGGTGGATATGGAGTCTGCCCCTTGAATTTTTCTCCCCAGTTACTAGCAAAGACTTGATCACGAGCTCTGCAGTATAGTCTGAGTTGAATATGTTCTTCTCTATTCTTCATCAATTCATCCCTTAGGAGCCTAATCTCCTCTTTCCAGTCATTCCTTTCTTCTTCATGGGCTTGTTCTTTCTCTTCCACCTTCTTCTTCAGTGATTCCACTGTCTCCACCAGGTCCTTAACTGTATTCAGCAAGTTTGAAGATCCTTCCCCTTCCTCGATCTTCTTTTTCAGAGGCTGAGGTTCGGCATTCTTTATCTGGTCTAGTTCCTTCTGCAGGGCTATTTTTTCTTTTTTGATAAGCAGGGTGGCTTCTTTAAAAGCTTGCAGCTCCTTTCCGACTGTTTCCTCTAAGGCTTGCACCTGGATAGCCAGAAGATCTGCGCCGAGTCCAAACAGAGTGTGACAGGTCGTGTGATAAGTAAAGTTCGTCTCCACAGGGATTATGATCTAATATCAATTAAACTTTCTCTTAAGGAATGGAAGATTTCAAATAGGGTTTTTGACAAATATTGTCAATTTGATGGAAATTGAATTTTGAAAATAAAAGACTTGTTTTTGTATTTTTAGATTGAAGAATAAAACAATAAAATTGAAAATTGTTTTGTAAAGATTATGAGAAAAGCATTGTAGCTAGGGTTCATTCACCAAATGATTCCCGCTTTTTACTCCGGATTGATTTACAATAATTATTTATATAATTACTCAGATAAATTATCATCTAAAAACTTTAATAGTTAACCCTCAATTCCTTGCAGGGTTAACCCTTTAATCCCATGATTAACCCCAATTCCTTGCAATGTTTCTCATGGGATCAAGCAATGGGCGCGATAATTTAAGCATCTGCAATCGTATACACGTCTATTCCTAGCACGCATACAGATTGTTATCTTACCCCCTTTCGAGATCAAAACCCCAATATTCCTATCTAGGGTTTTTATCCTCAGAACATCCCGAGCTATCAGATTGATCAACTCTAACATAGGGAATATAAAATTCGCACAGAGTAAGATAAAGATAATTATATAAATTAAAAACCACAAATCAATCCTTCGTGTCAAGGGTTCACATATGGATCGTGACCCTGACTACAATAAAAAGAGATCTAGCCAACCATAGTCATGACTGATCTCAAAAAATAAAACATAAAACTAGAAGAAAGAAGAAGAAGAAGAAGAAAAACTAGAAGAAATCCTAATGGAGTGTCCTCTGAATCGTGTGGAATTCTGAATTGTGTGGGATGTATCTGGAATGGTGGAGAGGACTTTTTTATATAGCCACCTGGTGCATTGTCCATGTAATGCTGTGTGAGTAGATAAGGACGAAACTTCATTTTGATGTAATGCTGACAAAGAATCCTATCTTTATTTGTTGCAGTGCCAGCTGTGCTTTGACTCAGCGCTTTGATTGCAGATTCTTTCCTTAATTGCTTCAGCGCTAATTGAGGATAGTTTGAAATGTGATTTAAATGGCAGCGCTGATCAGGTACAAGTTGAAATGTGATGTAATGAGCTTTAAATGCTGCAGCGCTGATCAGGGACAATTTGAAATGTGACATGATGAGCTTTAAATGCTGATCCTCTCAATTTTTTTGAATCTCTTCCTTTTTAACTGGAACAAGATGAAGAACAAAGAACACCACAGAGCCCTTCTCCTCCAGTCTCTCCAGATCCAGATCTTCCCTCACTTGTGTGTCTCACTGTGTTTGTCTCAATGTTTCAGAATCTGTCTCAATGTTTTTCTCAGTTCCTCTTAGGGTTCTGTGAAGAATTTATAAGACTTTTTTTTCCTCGCATAGCACAGTACTTCTTTCCCGAAAATGTCCCTCTGGTGAAACATATAACGAAAGATTTAATTTCAACATATTACGTAACTGAAGAATTAAATTAAAACTTATTACGTAACGGAAGAATTAAATTAAAAATAGTTTTGAATTCAAATTTCAATTCAATAGTGGCGCGACCCTCTGGTGCTTTGTTTGGTTTCTTGCTGCAAAGTTCGTAAACTGGCGCGGGTTTGCGCCAGTGTGGTGCCGGTCCGCGCCATGCTTCTGGGACTTGTAGTGTGCTGCACCCGTGTAGAATTGCGTTAACAGGCTTTTAATAATTTTCACTTCTTTTTCTTGTAAAAATACAACTAAAAGGTGCATATTATTGACATACAAAGAATCAACATAATTAGCAAATATGTATTTAAATTGCTCTCTTATGACTCAATTCTTGTCAATTTTAACACAGAAAAATCACACTTGCCAGAGGCACATCATCGTGTCACTTGTTTCAACCAGAAACTGCCTCTTTTCTTTACTTGTGGAGGCTCTCTTAAAGGGAAGTTTCTCCATCCTTTGAGCTCTCCCAAGTTCTTCCTTCACACTGCCTGAGATTTCATTTTCTTCTTCTTCCTCATTTTCCTCTTTGTCTTCTTTTTCTTCCTCCCCCTCACTCTCCACTCCTTCGTTGTCCCTGATTTTTTTTATCGTGGACTGGTCAATGTTTGCCCCTTCTGGGATGGGTTCCTCCTGAATCGGAGTAGTGGCTTTCAGACCAGCCCTTGGCACATTTCTGTGACCAGACAGGGGAAGAAGAAGGGGGAGTTCCTTGGTGCATTGGACACCAACTGTTTGTATACTATTTTTCCAATGTCGAACTTCTTTTTGGTCAAGATGCAGAAAACAACACTACTCTTTCCTAATTCACTCTAGAGTCATTGCTTACAGGCATCAGACGAGAGTTTATGAAATGCATCCATACCTTTGCCTCGAACTTGAGGTG
>JAVKPL010002124.1:0-17807 GCA_032173675.1 Gastrolobium villosum
GCGCGTGTGTGGCTTGTGCCTATAAATAGACATTTTTGGCACACAACCCTAGACACTCTTTTATTCCTACGTGACTTGGGGTGGCTGCTGCTGCCTTCCCTTCTTCCTCCCTTCATCCTTGGCCACTTGGCTTGAAAGTTGCCACCTTTGGCTTAAATCTTCCCTCTTTCACCATGGAAACACTTGAGTGAGTGCATTGTAAGTAAGGTTGTGGTCTTGTTTCTGAGTTGTGCCACTGTTTGAGGGAGAGTTGGGGCTGAGTTTCCTTCCTTGGTTGGTTGGGTCCTTGTTCTTGAGTCGTGAAGTCTCAAAGAGCTTCCTTGGTGTTGAAAGGGCCAAGCTTTACACCATTTTCGTACACCTTGGTGTGGCCTGAGTTGAGGAGCTTGTGGAGAGCTCCAAGAGCTTGATACCTCTGTCCATTTCTGCCTTAAGCCTTGGGGTAAGTTATCTCACCATGATCATGAGTTCATCTTGCTTAAAGGTGGTGTCTTGGCATGTAAAAGATTAAAATGAAGTAACCAACACCTAAATGAACTTGTATATGCTTAAAGATGCATGCTTTAACGTGTACATGTGTTAAAAGTTGGATCTTTGGGATGGATATTCACGAAATGCAGAAACTGCATTCTGTCGTGAGATATCCGGATATTCGTCGAACAGATATCCGGATATCAGTATCCGGATATGGTATCCGGATATTGATATCCGGATATGGATCTGGGTATCCGGATATGACATATCCGGATATGTCCAGTGTGATATCCGGATATGGCATATCCGGATATTCCCCTTCTGATATCCGGATATCCTGGGTTCTGCGCAGACAGTAGCTTCACTGTATGAACAGTAAGCTATGGGGTGTGTGTGGACCCTAGTTTAAGGAAGTTGAACTTCTGTAATAAAAGGACTAAGTCAGAATCATATGATTAAGGGCTTATGGCTTTGTTGGAAGCCTTAAGACGTAAAATGTAAAAGAAAGGCGTAGTCTTTAAGTTGTATGCATGTTGTGCACTAATATTGACTTGATATATGGTCCACATCAGATTGTGATACTGCTGTTTGAGGACTAGTGAGTGGTTGGACTCTTGGCTTGGATAGCTAGCTTGCAAGGTAAGCTTTCGTGTCCTCGGTTTAGCCATTTTGATGTTCCACCATGTCCCATGGGGATGGGTTTATGCATGTTGTGTTACATGCTTTGATTATTTTGAAATGCTGTTGAGCTGTTTATATGTAATGAGCTATTATGATATGCATGTGGTGTCCACCTATACGGTAAGCCTGAGTATGTAGTACATACAAGATGGTGAGGCTGTGGTGAGGTACAGGTAGCGTCCTGGTACTCATGTAGGCATAGACGTATTCCTACATTTCTCTGGCCAGTAGATTTGATATGCACACATGACATGATTAATTGCTGCATCGCATAGTTTTGGAACTTATATTGTAAATGCTGTTTTAGAACTTATATTGCACATGTAAGTGAGCTTGGGGTGGAGACTCCTTGAGGACCCCTTGTCTTACTGAGATTTCTTGTTAGAGATCTCACCCCACGTTTGGGGACGCTTATTTCAGGATCAGGTAATGTTGAGGGCTCAGGTGGCAGGAGGCCAGAGTTGAGCTGATTGATGATATGCTGACTGCTGTTATGTTTTCATATGGTTGTTCATGTTTTCTGTTGAGTTTATGTTATGACTGCTATTGGGCCTTGTTGCCTTATTTGGTGAGCATGGGGTTTGTCCATGCCACATGATTGCGTTATTGTCTTTCTAATTATGTTGTAATTAAAGTATCAGGATTTTGACCCAGGCTGCATGTTGTAGTCCTGTGGTTTTTAGATACTCACTTGATATTTATTTATGAGGTATTCAGTTAGTTGTCTTGCAATTTACATACAGGCAGTATTTTTATGATAAATGATTAAGTAATCAAGTTGGTTAAGTTAATGACGTCATAATTGAATTAAAGAAAAAGTTATTCCGCATTTTAATTAAGCGTGGCTTAATACGATAGTGTGTTAACAATCCGGGTTAACACGGGCTGTTACACATAGCCTTTTACAGTCGGAAATTATCCTCAACCATGCAGGGTCAATCGGTCTACGTGAGGGAGATGTTTGCGATTACCTCTGCCATTAGCAAATGGCGTCAGTATCTCCTTGGCTCACATTTTGTCATCCGGACGGATCATAAAGCATAACCTGATGAATCAGGTTATCCAAACTCCGGAGCAACAACAGGTTTTATCGAAGCTCTTGGGCTTCCATTACACTATCTCCTACAAGAGTGGCAAGACAAATGTGGTGGCCGACAGCCTTTCCCGTCTGCCGGATGGGGGTTTTTCACTTAACAAACCCCAGCTATTGGCCATCTCTGGCCCTATGCTACATCACACAAAATTATTACAGACCGAGTACACTTCTGATCCTTATGCTACGATGCTTATTAAAGAGATTACAGAACATCCACAAGATCTGCCGGATTGGCGTTATCGGAATGGCATCCTCTTCCATCGGTCCAGGATCTTCATTCCAGCAGGTTCGTCCCTGATACCGCATCTTCTACTTGATTTCCACAGCTCCATCCAAGGTGGACATTCAGGTATCCAGGTTACAGTCCATCGCATCACCAGGAACTTTACCTGGAAAGGTTTACGCAAAGATGTTAAGAATTTCATTCTTCATTGTGATATATGTCAAAAACTTAAAGCCCCAAACCATTCCCCACTCGGATTATTACAGCCCTTACAGATACCAGATAGTTTATGGACAGATTTAAGCATGGACTTCATTACCCACTTACCAGTTTCGGGGGCTCACACAGCTATTCTGGTTGTCGTCGACAGGTTCTCAAAGGCCGCACATTTCATAGCTCTTCCAGGTCACTATTCTGCCGCCAGCGTTGCTCAACTGTTCTGGGATTTTGTGGGCAAGTTACACGGCATGCCCGAGTCCATTGTTTCAGATCGAGACCCGATATTCCTCAGTGACTTTTGGCGTTCCTTGTTTAAACTGCAGGGCACAACTCTCAAGTTTAGTTCGAGTTACCACCCACAGACAGATGGACAAACCGAAAGAGTAAATCGGTGCTTAGAAAGTTACCTGCGTGCGTTCTCCCACTCTCACCCGTCAGCGTGGTCCAGGTTCCTTAGCCTTGCCGAGTATCACTACAACACTTCCTTTCATTCTTCGACGGGCATAACCCCTTACCAAGCCATGTACGGTCGCGCTCCACCCAATATCCTAGCTTACTGTTTGGGAACGTCACCCAATGAAGCGGTGGATTCCACTTTGTCCGAACGGATGACCCTCATAAACACATTGGAAAACAATTTATTCAAAGCTCAACAAACAATGAAAGCCCAGGCGGATAAAAAAAGAAAAGATTGGGTTTTTACCTGCGGTGATTTGGTTTTACTTCGTTTGCAGCCACACCGTCAACTGTCGATCGTTCGCCGTTCTTCCCAAAAGTTAGCACTGCGGTACTACGGTCCATTTGAGGTGGAGGAACGCATCGGATCCGTGGCGTATAGGCTAAAGTTACCTCCTTCTGCCCGCATTCATCCCGTATTTCATGTATCAGTGTTGAAGCCCTACCACCCGAGCCGCTCGATTCAGATTCATCCGCTTCCATCAGGAACGACAGACATTTCCCTCGTCCATAAACCGTGCGCAGTAGTGGGAGAACGTCAGATCTGGCGACGCGGTGAGCTAATCCCACAAGTATTAGTGCAATGGGAAGATCTGCAGCCAGAGGACTCAACATGGGAAGATAAAGACTCTATTTTTACAACTTCTAAAGGCCAACAACCACAACGGGGTGATAACACAGGGGTAAATTTCTCTACAACAAAAGGGAACTCAAGAAAAGGGGCAAACACAGACACAACTGCAGGTTTGTGTTCTGATCCGTCTCTGGAAGATACAAAGAAACACAGAGGAGAAGATGATAACACAAGGGTAATGGGAACGGATACAGACGTTACGTCTGGGGAAGCCAAAGGAGACAGTAACAAAGTCTCTCCCCTCTGTCCATCAAGTCTTATCTTCCCAACTCTTCAGATCCCACAATCAACGGCTCAAAATTAAGTCCCAGTGTCGGCAACACCCACGCCCTTGGATGCGCCAGCTTTTTCCCAACCACTATCTGACCAGCATTCATTACCCTGCAGTTTGCCGATTTCGCCGCTCAATGGACATCAGCCACGTGGGGAGAATAGCATCAGACTTGAGGACAAGTCTGGATTGGAGGCGTGCGGTGATGTTACGAGCCCAATAGATGTGGGCCGTGTGGGTAAACGCGTGAAGAAGCAGCCCATAAAGTTTCAAGACTTTGTGATGGGCTGAGTGGGAAAAGGGCCCGGATAAATAAAAATAGAAGCCCATTCAATAGTAGTCCATTAATATGTCCACTTACTTACTCATGTATGAGAATTAACACTACAAATATGGCCAGTAGGCTGAGTTAAAGAGATATTGAATATTCAGAAAAAACTTCTCTCTTCCTTCTATCTCTCTATCCCTCTCCTTACTTCCCCTAATTCTGTACCTTTATTTTACAAGTGCACACGTTGAATTCATTTATACATTATTAACTAGAATTTTCCCTTTCTATTTCCTCTCTTTTGACACACAGTTGATTGTTAACTAGAATTTATTATTGCATAGCCAAATCAGTTGATTGTTTAACATGATAGTATTATTACTATGACAGTATGGTATTTGTCAGCCTATTTATCATGACATTTTTTCAGGTTGTTTATGATGCCAACAAACTTGCAAAGTTGGTTAACAAGAAGAAGAAGTTGAAGAATTGGCTTGTTTATTATCAAAATAAACTTGAAAGAACATCAAAAAGACCCAAAATGAAGGTATTTAAATATATATTAATATGCCCTCAAAAGTTTATCATAACCATCCAGCTTTACCTTGAGCATTCCCTCATATGTTTTTCCAGACTGGATTCCTCGGTCTTTGGGGAAAGAAAGTTGATGCTATTGATTATCACACTTCCGAAATTGAAAAGTTACTAAAAGAAGTAAGTATCTTATATTTTTTCTTCTGTTATAATTTTTATCACATTAAAAATGCTAATAATTTTTTTAAAATAGAAATTCTCCATGCTAATGATACACTCATATACTTTTGAAAATTATTCTTATGTAGGAATCTGATTTTAATTTTGCAAAATTCATGTTAGGCTATGATATCTCAAACATTTTAGTATCTTTACTTTATCACATGTGCATCAGTATTATTCTGCTTTCAAGTTTTTTCTCATGTGGCAGTTTTTCTTTATTTATCATTTTAATAGAAATGGAGATTTTTCTGAATGTTCTCTAGAATTTGTCCAAATTTACTTTGAACTTCAAGAAATGCTGAATGAACTCTACTAAGGCCAATATCTGCGGAAATTATTTTATAGGTCATTTTTAAATAGCCATATTGTGGTTTCATTGCTTCATTTTCTTTTGTTATGAATTCTCTTCATGATCGGAGTGATTTAAATTGATCACCTTTTGTAGATAGATGTAGAGAGGGAAAATGTCACAAATGATCCCAAGTCTATCAGGCCTGCTGCATTTGTTTCGTTTAAAACACGATGGGGCGCTGCCATTTGCGCACAAACTCAACAAACCAGAAATCCTACACTTTGGTTGACTGAGTGGGCTCCAGAGCCACGAGACGTATATTGGCGAAACTTGCCACTTCCATATGTTTCCCTCACTGTCAGGAAGTTAATCGTAGCTGTTGCATTCTTTTTCCTCACTTTCTTTTTTATGATCCCCATTGCATTTGTTCAAACTCTTGCAAGTCTTGATGGAATCCAAAAAGCAGCACCAGGGCTAAAGCCACTTGTTAGTATGTAAGTCTAATCTCATAATGTGGCCTCTGAAGATATAATTTCACTTGCATCATTGGAGATTACTTATTCAAACTTACTTAATTGTGCAGCCCTTTTGTTAAGTCATTCATTCAAGGTTTTCTGCCTGGTATTGTGTTGAAGCTATTCCTTATCTTTTTGCCAACAATATTGATGATCATGTCTAAATTTGAAGGCTTTGTATCTCTATCATCTCTGGAGAGAAGATCAGCTTCTAGATATTATCTTTTCAATTTTGTGAATATATTTCTTGGGAATATACTTACTGGAACAGCATTTCAACAGCTGGACTCTTTCATTCACCAACCAGCAAACCAGTAAGTCATTCAATATAAAAATTTCAGTTTTATTCTTCTTTGGAACTCATTTACAATTTCAATTGGTATAATTATATTTTCTGGGTTGAGAGGTGCATTTCGTATGCTGATGCACCATAAAGTATGCCTGTGTATATAAGTTTGGTAACATATTAGATTACTCCTTATTATGTGAAAATGGCAGATGTTTCTTACTTCTGGACTATTTAATAATCATGGTGTTATGTTGTTAACTATGAAATATTCCTTTTAGTGGATAATTTTTTTTTTTCATAATGAAGTCCAGGTATTTATTTGCTTGTATTGATCCAAGAATTTTTCTAAAATTTAAGCGATGCGAATAAAATTAAGAACTCTTGTTATACTTTTGGCAGATATCCTATAACAATTGGCACTGCTATTCCTTTAAAAGCAAGTTTCTTCATTACTTATATAATGGTTGATGGATGGGCCAGTGTAGCTGCAGAGGTTTTGATGTTGAAACCATTGATTTTTTATCACTTGAAGAATTTCTTCTTGGTGAAAACTGAAAAGGACAGGGAAGAGGCTATGGATCCTGGGAGTATTGGTTTTAACACTGGAGAGCCTCGTATACAATTGTACTTTTTGTTGGGTTTAGTATATGCTGCAGTGACACCTGCTGTTCTTCCTTTCATAATAATTTTCTTTGGCCTGGCCTATGTTGTGTTCCGTCATCAGGTACAGAGATGTTAGATTTAAAATGTGCAAGTTAATGATGATTGAAGTTTATATGCATTTTTTTTAGGGAAAAGCTCACCAATACCCTTTTGGTTTACTCCAGAATCATCTATGTCCATGTGGTTTTTTTCTTATTACATATGCTTCTGTGCTTCTTTAAAAAATAAGAAACCACAGGGGCATATGTGATAAAAAACATACTTTTTTGCAAACCGCAGGGGCATATGTGATAAGAAAAAAACTACAGGTACATAACATAAGTGATTCTAGAATAAACCACGAGGGTATTGGTGAACTTTTCCCTTTTTTTATTCTGGTACCATTAATCAGAGTAAGAACCATAATGGCTTATACAATTAGATCTCCATTGATTGATGAGTATTTTAAAAAATATTATGAAGTGTTCCTGGATATAATCTCATGTAGAAAGATAATAGGAAAAATTACAAAACTGGAATTCTTGGTAAAAGTATTCGGTTTAGGAACAATTAGTCACTCAATTGATCTACAATTAATCATGGTCTAACTCGACAGTTCAAGAAGCCCTCAACTAAGTCTGTCCTTTTCTTTCTTTGCTTTATGAGCTTGTAGGTCTCAAGGATTGTTTTCCATCTTGATTAGAGGATTCAGTTGTAAGTAAACCACTTAATGACTTGATTAACCACTTGAATGGTTGAAGTTCCTAAACTTGAAATATTCTTACCAAGAATTCCTTTTTTTATAATTTCTCAATATAATTTATGTTTGAGTTTTTAAGTTCCTAAATTATCAATGTTTTTAAGTTCCTAAATTATCAATTTTCTTTATACAAATGCATGGCTTTTGTCCAAAACCAAACTTATTAAAGTCACATAAGGTTAGTTGTTCATTTCTGCGTTGGTTTAGCTTTTAACAGTGCAGCCTATAATGCAATGTCGATCTTACATGTGTCTGATATCTTCCTTGGGAATGCTTCTCTTCCCATTTGTTTTTATTTCTTCCACACATCAATTGTACACACTCTTTTCCTTTTATATGGATGTCTTAGAATATATTCATCATCATAACAATTAAATGTCAACCCCTCCCTCCCTTTTATTTTTTAATTTTTTGTTTTGCTTATATAAGATGAAGAGCCCTACATCCGATTGTTTTCCAAATGCAGATCATTAACGTTTATAATCAGGAGTATGAGAGTGGTGCAGCATTCTGGCCTGATGTCCATTTCCGTATTGTGCTTGCACTGATAATCTCACAGATAGTTCTGATGGGACTCCTCACCACCAAAAAAGCTGCTTCATCGACTCCATTTCTCATTGTGCTCCCAATACTAACCATATGGTTCCATAGGTACTGCAAAGGCCGTTTTGAACCTGCATTTGTTAAATTTCCCTTACAGGTATGTCAATTCGTCCTTTGAATGCTTAACAACCCTTTGAACTGTATGCATTGATGGTGGAGTCCTTGTTTCTATTATTGGCAGTTCAATTGTTAGATATACTTAAAATTATTGACATATCATATCTATCGATTAAATGACTTGTACAATGGTATGTCATAACAAAAGTTTACATATATTAATAATGTTGTGTTATGATGAATTGACTGCACATCAGTATATCATCACTTCAATCTGAAATTAAAGATTTGATTTGAACTTACCATAAAAGTTTCTGGCAAAATCAATGTAAAGAACCACCACTTCAACCCAAAAGCTTAAGTTTTTGGGTTGAATTGGTTCTTTACATGGTATCAGAGCCTCATGTCCCAGGTTCAATCCTTGCCGCCCCCACATTCTTTCAAGTGGAATTTCTTTATTCGCACAGGTAGGTGGGCCTGTGCATTGTCCACCCTTCAAGCCCAGTGGGCTCTCGTGTGAGGGGGCGTGTTGAGATATATAAAATCATTAAAAAGTCCTCACCCACCAGCTTAAGCTTTTGGGTTGAATTGGTTCTTTACATGGTATCAGAGCAATGTAGCCTCACCCAACAGCTTAAGCTTTTGGGTGAATTGGTTCTTTACCATCAATTTGGACTTGGTGTACAATTTGTCTGCTCGGTTGCTGCATTAACTCTACATTTCTAGTATCCTTTTTTGGTGGAATTGTGATGATGTTTTCCCTAACATCTTACGTAGGAAGCAATGATGAAAGATACATTAGAACGAGTAACAGAACCTAACCTGAACTTGAAAGGTTATCTTCAGTTTGCCTATGTTCATCCAGTTTTTAAGGACAGCATGGATGACTATGATGATGAGGAGGAAGAGATACTCAGCCAAACGTGGGAAACTGAAAGTGTAACTGTGCCCACTAAACGCCAATCACGAAGGAATACACCATTACCCAGCAGAATTAGTGGTGCATCACCATCTCCTTCTCTGCCTGATGGCAATGGAAATCATCCAGAGCCTTAAAGCAATGGACCAAGTAAAGATATCACTCTGCATTTGACGTTTACATCATTATTTTTCCAGAATCCAGAGAGATTAAGATGCTATGAAGAGGGCGAGAGCAGTGATAAGCTGTTCACGGGTTTGATTCCAAGGATAAAAGATACTTTTGTTTTTTCTTCCTTAAAGGATAAAAGATACTTTTGTTTTTTCTTCCTTAAAGGATAAAAGATACTTTTGTTTTTTCTTCCTTATAGGATAAAAAGGTTTTTTTTTTTTTTTTTTTTTTTGAAAGATCTGTATCACCAAGCACATAGAGGAGTTGCAGTAGTATATTACACTCGGGAAAATTGTAAATTATCTGAAAACTGATACTACATGAGTTAAGCTCGACCTTATCTGCCATTGTGAATGTTGAAACAAAATGGAAAGGCATCATTAGTCGAAGGTTAGTATTGTTACATTTGTTCTTTGGTATCTATAGGGCCTAGCTGTTCTATGATGCTAGTTAATACTTATGTTGTTCACCAAAGGAACAGTATTCTAATGTGAATATGTAATGTAAAAACTTTCACTTTTTTTTGTTGGCAATATCTAATTTCACTATAATTTAGCAACACTCAGAACCATTGCCGTGTATAAGACCCTCATCAGAATTTCAACATGTTAACAGTCATTGCAATGTGATGTGTTGAGTTAAGTAGCTTGATTCGGAGTAACATTTTTTTTTTTGATACATACCGAGTATCATTTTTTATTAAAATTTAACCTTGCGATTTTTCAATTCAGTGGGTTATAATTTATTAGAAATTTATAATTAATAAGTATTCTTCAATAAATTATAACCATCAGATTAACGAAAATTAATGGTTAAGATTTGGTGATAAGAAGTGATAAATTTAATTGGTAATAAGTGGATCCTTTCCTATTCTTATTTGATGGGAAAAATAGAGAAATATAAAAAAAATTAATGTTTGTACAGTGAATGCAGATAAGTTATTTACGCTCTCAAAATCATATTATTTTGTACTTGAAAAACAAAAAAATTATAATAAAAAGACTATGGATAATCCGAAAATAAATTATAATTATAAAAAAAATTTGATTTACGTCTCAAAACGATGTCATTTTGGGCTCAATATAGATAAGTTATCTATATTAATGGCATAAAAGCGAACCCTACAAAAAATACAGAAATAATTAAAATAATGTTTAATGTGAAAATTTCTTTAAAATTAAGAAACCAAAAGTTCAAAAAAAGATTACTTCTTTAAATGTAAGATTATATTTGAACACAAAAATGATTTCTCTAGTAGGGTGTTTGTGGTCTTAGATTGGACCAGTTTTGAAGCAAAAATTATTCAATCCAATCTTTTTAGTTTGACCAGTTAATTATCCATTTGGGTTTGAATTTTTGGATCAATTTTTGGTTTTTTGAAAAATTTAGAGTCCGATACAATACAATCCAATTTTATTCAATTTGGATTGGATCAATTTTTGGTTTTTTGAAAAATTTAGAATTATAATGTAGACAATAAAAAATTAAAACAAGATAGTTTGCTATCAATAACATCCAAGATTCCAAGTCTACACAATAAAATTTCAAGTCACTATCTTTCAAAATATAATTATATAATACAATAGATGGTTTGGATTAGATCGATACCAACTAATTCGAAATTCCAATTATATATGGATTTCGATTATCGATTTTTTGATTTGGGTTGGAACACATTTCTAGGGTATAAGTATAATAACCCTAATTACATGACTTTCAAATTAGAGGGTTATGATGAGGACGGTCATTTAATATTCTAAGAATAACCCATATTCAGGGTATTCCAGTCAGGTGAATTTTCAAATTTACGGAGTATAGTTGTAGAATAGATCTAGTACATTTAATTAAAGCGCTATTTATATGAATATCATAAATGATGTAAGCAATGAAGTTTGATACAAAAGTGACTGCTTAGTAACAGTCAGTAGAATAGCTCCAAATAGTAAATTATAGTTAGAGAGCTAATATAATGATATAAACATCATGAATGAGGTTAGTACATGATTTGATGAAGTTTGATACCCATATTGGGGTATTTGGGAAGCCAGTCAGTTCTGCCGGGTATTTTGCACTGTTGTAGAAGTAGCCGGTAAACGTTAAAATAAAAATATATGTCTAACAATTTAAACCAATAATATTAAAGTTAAGAAGATCTGAGCTATTAGTGGATTTGTGAACTAATCTAAATTAAGTTATGAACATGATAATTAGATAAAATTGATGTTAAGTACTTAAAGTTAGAGTCTTGTGGGTTTTCAGAAAAATTTGAGACGCTTCGGATAAAAATACACTGGGTCTCATAGTGACATGGTATCCCTAATTAGGGCAGAGATCAAACTTTGAAGATTTCATCTCCAGGTGTGAAGCAAATTTTCATGGTCCATATCTCCTTGTATAGCCACGGTTTTGTGAGAAGGCCATGGAGTTGTGTTCTTGAGTGAGAACAACACTTGCTTGCTTGGTTCCTTTGATTTCTAGTGTAAGTTAAACTTGAGCGTAACTCTTGATATTTTTGAAGGTGTGTTCTTGTTTGAAGGAGCATTGTTAGAAAGGTGGAGCTTGGACAAAAGGTGTGAACTTGAAGGTGTGAGCTTCAACAATGATGCAACCTTTGGATCCTTGAGTCGGTTTCATGGAGATGAACTCGAACCATAAAGGAGGCACATGATGGTTCAGCCATCTATATGAACTAGGATTTGTTGCTTAAGATACGACACGCGACAAAAAGACAAAAAAATCCTAAAATTAAATTTCGACACGTTGGGACACGTTTTAATAAATAATATGATATTTCATGAAACTGGAAAAGTAAAAAAAATTAAAATTGAGATCATGAGAGAGATCAGAGATAATGAGATTTAGAGCGTAATTTTTGCTAAGATGCTAATTAAAAAAAGACAAAAAATAAAATAAAATTTATGATCAAAATTAATATATTTTAATTTTTTTTAAAAAATTTTTTTAAAAAAATTTAGAAAAATTAAAAAATTTCGAAAATGCCATTTGACCGTGTCGGAAACGGTTAAATTCGCGTGTCGGAATGGTCAACATGTCGGAAAAAGTCAACCGCGTGTCCGACACGGTGTCGGTGTGTGTCGGACCCGACTCTTCCTGTTTTTACAAGTGTCCGTACTTCCTAGATTTGTTGATTAAAAATTGTTTAAAGGTTGTTAAGTGTGGAAAAATCCCAAGAGGAACTAAGAAAGATGAGTTAAGTGGGTTATCTTTAAGTGAAACCTACTAATCTTGATTAAGGATGGCTAAAAATCTTAATAAATATAATTAATCAAATCTGCCCCCTTTGATATAACATGGATTAGTTGTGTTAAAAATAAGGAAATCATGGATTAGTGAATTAATTAAGTGTAGGTACTAATTAATTAATGAAATGACTAAGAAATAAGCTTAAAAAAAATTATGACTTTCTTTCTAAATAAATTTTTTAAAAGCTCGGGACTCGTTCTATTTAATTATATATAATAAATGAAGTTGGCACGATATAGGCTAAGTCGTAGTAGTCTCTAGCGTTCATCAACCGATCTAAACGTGGTGACCGAACCGAAAAACTGATAACCGAACAAATCAAAACTCGAACAACCAAAAAAAACAACAACTTTTAATTGGATTGGATCCGTTTTCAGATTACTTAATGAACACCGATCCAATCCAAACCGATTCAATATATTACTTTTTCTCTACGTACTTGGGTCTTTACCCAATTATAGCCCAAAAAATTTTAAACCCAAGACCCATTAACCCATCATTTAGAAAAAAATCTAGTCACATTTCATTAACAAAATTTCATCGCTTCATATCCCATTGCCTAAAAAAAATTATATTATCATTTACTGATACTTTTATATTTTAAATTTGTTTTTTACAAAGCCAATATATATACAAAAATGTTATTTACATGAAACCAATTTTAGAATTTTCAAAAAGCCAAAAATCGATTCAATTCAAATCGTTAAATATTAGACTAGATCGGATCGGATGTGAAAAAATATTCAAATCGAATGAATGATTACATGGTTAAACCGAAAGGTTTAGATCAGATAATTTTTGCTTACAAAATCGATACAATTCAGTACTGGCCACCCACTTTTATCTTTATTCCTTAGATACCCGAACTGCTGTGGATTGAGATGTGGATATTAAAAAAATAAAAAATAAATAACAATAATTATTCATTTTAATGTACGAACATCCTTTTTCATAGGATAAAGGTGAATTGTAGATAAGGAAAGTTGACCATACATTTAAAATTCGCATTTAGTGTTAAGATGATATTATGATAACAACAACCAAATCGTATTGTTTACTGTACTCCCCAAAGAAAAAGGAAAGAAAAGGAGAGGGTAATTGACTAATTGTAGAGTTACCTACCGCACCCAATTAGAGTTAGCTCTATGCAGCTGAGATGTTTGTGTTTTTCTTTAATTGTCGTTGAAGAATGAATGTGTTAGGTTAGGGTTTTGGGGTTGTGAAGAAGATGCAGATAAAGTCATGGCTCTGTGTGTGAGCATTCAATTGAGACGCTGTGTCCTAAACCCTGAATTCTGCTATGCAATTCCGATTCTCCGATATGTGTTTCCTCGGATGCCGATTTCGCTTTCGATCGGCATTCGATTCCTATTCGGTGGCTTCTGAGGCTTTTTTGGAACCCCATTCAATTCCCCTTTGATAACATTCAACTCTTGTCTTCTTTATTGGGGGATTTTTCGTTTCTTCTCTTTGGCGTCTGACATGGATTCCGAGACCGGTGATGATGTTGGTGTTGTGGAGAAAGATCCAAGTTCGCGTTACGCACGGGTATGTTATTGTTGTTGTTTTTGTTGTTACTTTTGGGTAATTCTTTATTGCGTTTTGTTGATATAATCAAATCTTCGTTTCTTCTGCAGTATGATGAAATGCTGGGGAAAGGAGCCTTCAAGACTGTGTATGCCAATTTAGTGAATAACGAATTTGTTTTCTTTTGGTACTTTTTTTTTCCTTTGAATTTTTATTTATTTATTGATTTATTACCTTGTTGTAGATATAAGGCGTTTGATGAAGTAGGTGGAATAGAAGTTGCATGGAACCAAATCAATATTGAGGATGTTTTGCAGTCACCAGAAGAGTTTGAAAAGTTGGATTCGGAGATTCATCTACTCAAGTCTTTGAAACATGAAAATATCATTAAGCTGTATAATTCTTGGGTGGATGAAAAGGCAAGGACTATTAACATGATAACTGAGTTGTTCACATCTGGGAGTTTGAGGCAGTGAGTTTATTGAATTCAAATTCATTCTTGCTTTCTTTTTTGTTTTTGTTTTTGCTATCTTCGTATTGATTGATCTTGCTTATGCAGGTATAGGAAGAAACATAAGAATGTTGACATGAAAGCCATCAAGAACTGGGCGAGGCAGATTCTTCGAGGTTTATGCTTTCTGCATAGTCATAGTCCTCCTGTTATTCATAGGGACCTGAAATGTGATAATATTTTTGTTAATGGGAATAATGGACAAGTTAAGATTGGAGATCTTGGGTTGGCAATTGTCATGCAGCAGCCTACTGCCCGGAGTGTCATTGGTAATATGCTTGCTTGATATATTGTCAAGAAGTTTTGGCTCAATTAAACCTTTCAAATTAAATAAATGTTTTTTAATCTTACTTGGTGCAGGCACACCAGAATTCATGGCCCCGGAGCTTTATGAGGAAGAATACGATGAACTGGTTGACATATACTCCTTTGGCATGTGCATGCTGGAAATGATCACCTGTGAGTACCCGTATAGTGAATGTACAAATCCGGCGCAGATATATAAAAAAGTTACTTCTGTAAGTCTGCAGCCAATTGAGTTCATCAAATATTCCATGCTGTTTTACTCTTATTCTGTTTTTTTAACTTATTTTGGCTGATTTATCTTGTTTTTGTTTTTTCATCAATGGTTTTTTTTACTTTCAGGGTATAAAGCCTGCCGCTCTTGCTAAAGTAAATGATCCTTTGCTGAAGCAATTTATAGAAAAGTGTCTAGTTCCAGCATCTATGAGATTGTCTGCATCCGAACTACTGAAAGACCCATTCCTTGCAACCGAAAATGCAAAGGAGATCAAACATGATACATTGCAGCTGCCTAATTGCCCCACCAAATTGGTGAATCCGCCAACATGTGAACCTCATCCCATGGAGATAGATTCAAACTTCAGGCATACTTCACCTGGCTCCTCTGTGAGAAGGATTGAAGAAACTTCTCATGTTTCAGTTTTTGATCTCTTGAGGGTAACTGAGAATAACGAATTTAGGTTAATAGGGGAGAGAAATTCTGACAGTACTATTTCACTTACGCTGCGAATTGCTGATGCACATGGTGAGTGACGTTCAGTTTTTTTTTTTTCTTTCTTTTGTTTTGTTTCTTTTACTGTGTGCTAAATGTTAATATATTTCTGTAGGTGGAGCAAGGAATATCCATTTTCCATTTTATATCTGATATCTGATACAGCAATTTCAATTGCTGAGGAGATGGTAGAACATCTGGAACTCAAAAATGAGGATATAGCTGTCATTGCTGAGCTATTACACAACATGATTGTTAAACTTGTGCCCAACTGGAAACCTTTATTTGAGAATCTCTCATCTGGAATAGATCGTTTATACTGGCCTTCTTCTGAAGTTCAGAATGGTGAAACATTAAACTGCCATTGGCCATCACAATCAAGTGATTTTGATATGAGGGCAATTGATAAGGATTTATTTCGCCCACGGCTTGTCGATGGGGAAGAACAGGAGAAACAAGAATCTGTTATTTCTGATATTTCAGCGGAGTATGGGATTACAATTGCCTCAGATTCTAAGGTGTGGAGCCTGATTTTCTATTTCTTCATGAATGCTGCGAGAGATCCAATGGCTTCAATTCCAATTCAGGTGTCAGGTTTTGTGGTCAAGAAGATGGGCACAAGAATCAATCAGAGAACTCAGCAGGGTCTCTAATCAATTGTTGCAGTCCATCCAAAAACTTTGATATGTCAAGCACGTGTTCCCTTACTTTAGCTGACAATGATAATTCAAACGAGCTGCAGTTGGAGCTTGAAGCAATAGAAACACAGTATCATCAGTGCTTTCGTGAGCTTGAGGCAACGAGGAGCAAGCCATGGAAAACGCCAAAAGGAGATGGATAACAAGGAAGAAAATATCAGTTATATGATGCATTAGGATGCTTTTATGTGATTGTTTTTTTCTTTTTTCTTTTTTTGGTATAAGTTTACACCGATTGATTTCTCTAGCTGCTTATAACTTCGCCTTGTATTTCTCTTTTTTCTTGATGGGATTTTATTTTTAATTTTTAATTTTTTTTTGTGAGGGGGGACATGGCTTGCCTTGCAATTGGCGAGGTGAATAATGACGTAGAAAGAACTAGTTTTTTTGACAAATTAAGGGTTGAACTTATCATCTGAATTCTTGGTCCACTGCATTTTATTTGTGTATTTTGCTTGTCTGGCTACATTTTTCACCTTATACCTCTGTAAATGAATGCAAGTATTGCACCACCTTGTGGATTGCCAAGGCCATATGTTATGACATTTGACCCCCTATTAGAAAATGGCATTCCACCCTCAAGAGTTGTCTAATTAAGAAACCTCACATAGCGGAACAAATAAACAATTAAATGCATAATTTAAGGCAGCAACATTCTAACCTCGGAAGGCAAGCTCTTAGCAAAAAAAAGGCAGAAGAAAAGCCAGCTGAAACAAGGGAAATATCAAGTTCCCAACCGTCCTAATTGTTATCATTCTTTCCACTAATTCTGTTCAAGCAAATGATTCTTCTCATGCATTGAGAAGAAAATGGAGGGACAACGGCTAAAATGCCATATTTTTGCAAAAAAATTATCTGAATGTCACACTTTGCAAATTACTTTTCTTTGAAAATGTATGTCGTGCTAGCAGCATAGCATGTTATGTGTGTGTCATAAAATAATTTAAAATTAATATAAAATTAAACTAAAATAATTAACAAACATAAATTACAATTAATTTATTAACACTCCTAGATTAAATTACTTACTTGTTTATCAAAAAAAAAAACATTACATTACTTAACGGTTCAAAAAAAATTAACTTAACTTAAAACTAAATCAAATGAAATTAATTAACACTCCTAAAAATAATTAATTAATAGTTATAAAATAATTTAAATTAATATAGGGGATATGATATTGTGACACACAAGTAATTTTACGCACAATGTTACGACCACGTCTTAACCGTTGATTTCCGCCAATCAACGGTTATCATTAAGACATAAATTATATTTAATTCATTAAGACACCATTAAATTAAATTACAGTTCAGAAAAAATTAACATAACTTAAACTAAATTAAATGAAATTAATTAACACTCCTAAGAATAATTAATTAATAGTTATAAAATAATTTAAATTAATTATTTTAGTTTAATTAAGTCTATATTAATTTAAATTATCTACAATTACTAATTAATTA